>JAULBZ010009186.1:0-10193 GCA_032360805.1 Neoturris breviconis | reverse complement strand
TTTTTGCAACTTGTTTCAAAACTAAATTTTGCAGGAACAACCAAATCAACCTCTCTTTGCCTTTTTCCTGTAACTACTACACGTATCTTATTGTCTTTACTACTGTAAGAACAATTCGCAATTCTTATATTTTTCAATAAACGCCCCCTTCTTTAAAACGCCGCCTTCGATTAAACACCCCATCTGCAAATGAAAATATTTAATAAACGCCCCCGGCGTTTAATCGAAGCATTACGATACATCAAAGAGGTTAAAAACCTGAAACAAAGATATGATATGGTTGTTTCTTACCGTTTGCAAATTTCAGTTCTATGTTTCTTGTTTTTTTACCTAAATTCAGAACTGTTTCTTATAAAGCTGTTTCTTATACAAAAAAAGAAATGTGTAAAGGAGTATATAGTATTGAGCTTATCTAACCCTAGGGGTGATCTCGAATTTATTCTTCAAAAATATAGTCGAAATAAGGGTAATTAGGAGGGCATATTTGGACATAGCTTCAGGCTTTATAGCTCAAACCTATGCCCAAAAATCACTCTTTATAACCTGAAGCTATGCTCAAAAACACTCCTCCACAGTGATTATTGGCTCTTATTTCGACCACTATATCTAGCTGATACTCTACAATATTTCTCTTTAATTATTCAGTTGGAGATTCTCTTATACTTACAGTAATGCTCAAATTAAAGCCAATAATTACTGTGAAGGAGCTATATTTAGCATATCTTTATACCCCTCACAGAGGGATTGTCTTATTAAGAACTTTGTTGCTTTTTAGAAACACATATATAATTGACATATAATTGTTTACCAATACATGCAGTGTAATCACATACATCACACTCCAAATGAACAGGTATTAACCATGTATAAATATTTGCAGTGAAGTGTGTGACGTCAACGAACCTATACCAATTATTTATAAGTTTGTTGATATAGTCTCTTCATTGCACAGGCGCTATTTTTGCTTATTTCATTACATTAGCTCTGTGCTGTTGTATTGTAATCCATTTGTATTTTATTCACTTTTTAAAAGTACTGTAGTAATAACATTATGCCTCTTTAGTCATAGCCTAGTGAACAAAAACTTGTTCAAAGTCTGCAGTAAAGACGCTAGAACAACGTTTGCAACATACTAGCATCTTTACTGTGGAAAAACGTTGTAAAGACATGAAATGTCCCTTACCAGTTCCTTAACAAAATAATTTTCTTAAATTTGTAGCTACAAGATGAATCGACATTTGCTGATGATGATCATTTTGTCTCACCAGATGAGTGTAGTTCTCAGTGAAATCTGTAGTGGATACGATCATACATTAAAATTGCCTGCAGAAAATCACAAATCATTTACACAACAACTAATGAATAGTCTAAAGAACAATACATGCATCATAATCAAAGGTGATGTTAATGTAACAGAGAATGTTATTGTGTCTATTAGTCACTTGCTGATCACATCAACCGGAATTAAGAAACCTTGGATCCATTGCAATAATTTGGACAGCAAATCCACTATTGGCATTACAGTTCATAACTCATACAACATTCGAATATCAGATGTTAAGTTTAGAAATTGTGGTTATAAACATGCACTGAAAACAAAAAAAACTACAAATTTGTATCTGTCATCTGGTATTTATTTTGAAAACGATACAAACGTTTCATTGAGCAACGTTATTTTAAGTTCAAACTTAGGGTATTCTGCTTCATTTGTAGATGTCAGTGGGGAACTTATTCTTAATAATGTCATCGTAGAATATGGTGTAGCGATACCTTTGAATTTGAATGAGAGTTTTATAAACACTACATCTCAGTACAACTCTGGTATAGGAGTATATATTGAGTATTCAAATTCTTACAAAGGTCATGCTAACTTGGTTCATATCAGTAGTTGTATGTTTGTTAACAACTATATGAAAGATTATGACTTTGCTACAGACGAGCGATTGCAAAATCTTCCCTTTGGAAAAGGTGGTGCTTTAAGTATTTTTATATATGCTGCCTCATTGAAAAATAAATTTTTGATAGATTCAGAAACGGTATTTAGTGGAAATCAAGCTGAATATGGTGGTGCAATATATATCTACCTATCGTCGGTTACTCAAAGAAACGAACTGATATTTAACAATGTTGCGTTCTTTTCTAACTTTGCATATCAATCAGGGGGTGCTGTTTTTATTATGCAGAGTGATAATAATAAAAATTATATATCTTTTACGAAAACGAAATTTAGAAAGAATCATGCACTAGAAGGAGGAGCGTTAAATTATAATTTGTTTAGTACTGAGAATGAAAACAGTATAAGTGGTAGTGGATTTATATTACATGATTTGAATGATGAAGAATCGCAACATCTCGGAAACATTACAATTATAGATTGTCATTTTAACGAAAACTATGCAGGGTTGGGTTCAGCAATTCATTTGCAAAATATTAGAGCGAACTTTACCAACTTGAAAATTTCTGAGAGTGATGTTCTAACTGATAGTTTGGGAAATGGTGGAGTGTATAGTTACAACAGTATATTGTATTTTTATGGTGTGAATAAACTCGCAAGAAATAATAACACATCGTTAGTTCTTGATTGCAGTAAGGTATCTATTATTGACTCGTTGCATTTTGCTGATAACTATGGTTATGATGGTGGTGCTATGGCTTTGTATGGGCACTCACAAATTATATTGTCTAAAACATCAAATTTAACTTTTGTTAGAAACCGCGCTGAGAATCAGGGTGGTGCTATACTTGTTAAAATTCCAGGACCTCCATTACAATCATTTAATTCAACAGAATTAAAGATATACGAATGTTTCTTTTGGTATACTGGAATGCCCGATGGCTCGTTTGGAGACTTTTCTGGATCAGTTCGCTTTGTAAATAACTCAGCACATGATGTAAAAGGTGATAACATATTTGCTTCGTCCTTACAAAATTGTGCACAAGCATCTGATCATGGTGACTTAACAGATATAATAACCAACTGGAAAAACTTTCATTTCAATCCAGAAAATAGTCAAGCATCAATACAAACACATGCAGTTAGCATCAAATTAAACTCTACGGGTGATGACTGGAATGTTTATCCAGGAAAGCTATTCGAGCCATCTATTCGATTAATTGATGAACGAGGAAATTATGTGTCTGGTACTGTTAATATATCAATAACTGGTGGTGCTGTTAAAGTTGAATCAAACTCGGCGTTTGCTGTGACCAGTTCAAATCAAGTGAAAATGTCTTTAGATGGACAACAAAATACTTCATATGATGCAACCATTTCAACTACAGATGGTTTATGGATCTCACATAAAATACTAAATAGACGCTTACAATTTTGTCCATTTGGCATGATTTACAATAAAACAATAGCCAATAAATGTCTTTGTGATGTAGTAAATAATATGGAGAAAGGTGTTGCAGAGTGTTATTCAAATCAGCTATATCTATTTCCAAACAGATGGGTACCACCTGATCCCAAACATCCAATTGGAAAAGTTAACAAGTCTAGCCATTTATGCCCTATAGGTTATTGCAATAAGTGTAATAATCTAAGCACTAGTATTTATTGTTTCTACAATGACTCAACACAATGTGATCCTAGCAGAAATCAATCATCTCGACTATGCAGTAGATGTAAAGATTCGTTATCTGTTCCAGTTGGTGGAGAAGTCTGTGTTTCATGTAGACACACGATGAACTGGATTTGGATAAGTTTGCTCATAATGGCAGGTTTATCGCTCTTTGTAGCCCTTGTATTGATGTTTGATCTTGAAATCATGTCATATCACATCAACGCAGTTCTCTACTCATACCAAGTTATTGATATACTGCTTGCACCACAGCAAAAGATCGATGTATTTTTAATGTTTATTATAAGTGTTGCAGAATTTACAACAAGAAATAATGCATATCCACCATTGTGTTTATGGGATGGCATGAATGATTTACAAAAAATGGCATACAATTACATCATTCCTACATGGATGTTTGTTTTTATGATCTTGTTATACATGTGGACAAAGTTTAGACCTGATTCACGTTTATCGAAAGAGCGTTGTTTACATGCTTTTACTATTGTTGGTACGATGATATATGCTGATTTTACAAGGATATCCTTTTGGTTGTTGGCTCGAGAAAGTATTCGTGATACAAACTATGTTTTTATTTATGCTGAAGCTTCGTACTTTGGTAAAGAACACTTACCTTACGCTATCCTTGCCTTATTTGTCGTTATTGTCTTTGTTGTAGGAGTCCCTCTCCTATTAGTAATTTCACCATGTTTAGAGAGTAACCAGTTTCAGTACTTCGCAACAACGATCACATTCTTACAATCGATAATAGAAAAGTTTGGTCGTGCCTTACGCCCAAACTGCTCATGCTTTCTGGCTTATTACTACATCTGTCGTATGATTATTTTTGCAGTAGGGGTATTTATGGAAAGTGAACCTACTCAATATGTGATATTGTCACTAGTATGTTTGTTAATATGTGTGACATTTGCTTTGATACGTCCCTACAAGAATCAACTTGACAATTACGTTGAGACAATATTGCTTGCAAATTTAGCAACAGTAGCCATGTTAAGTCTTGGAGTTGAAACAGTGTATGACAAAGATTATAGGAAAGCATTTATGTACACCATCCATGCTTTATCATATGTTCCATTGGCTGTTTTTTTGTTTGCAGTTGTTTTTAAAACAGCAACTAATGTATGGATACATTGTAGCTACAGGAAGCTTATTGGAGGTAGGTTTTTTTACTGTAATTCTGAAGGGAGCTAGGTTATGTTTAATATTTTTAATGTGCATTTTGCCCTAAAGTTGCTGACGGCTTTTATATACACAAATCATATGAAAAGCATTGTCAATGTCATACATCAAAGTATGAGAATAAATAGAGTCTTGTGAATATTGACTGATACTTAATATTTACAGAGAAGAGTGCTGACTGAGTCAACGATCTTGGAATGCTTTGGTTTATTCATAAGAAGCCAATCAATTTTAAGCTTACTGACCTAACACCCTTACACTTTTTTTTTATAAGAAACCTAGTATTAGAATCTTCAAAAATTAAGAAACTTATACTAGTACAAATTATTCTTGCTTTTTGGAATAAGAAACCTTTTGGATTGGCATGTTGGTGTCATTTCTTGGTACAACAAGAGGCTAGACGAATATTCTATTTGACGAAAAATATGAGGATTACCTTTAACTTGACGATTTTAATGGAATTGTACTTTTGTTAGATGAGTGATTTTTTTAGTAAGCAACAAAATGCAATTAAAACATATTTACTCGTTATTATTGTCCGTTTGTTACCACTACAGTTAAAACTTTATACATGGTTGGGATACCTATCACCTAGTATTAACGGTTCTGGCATTACACATTTGCAGAATTTCCTTTCAGGAGGTATATTTTATCTTTTTGTATTCTTTCAGTACCCTCGGATTTTAAAAAAAATCTTATTTTAGCCCTGTTTTTTTATGAATACGACTTGGTCACGCTTAAAATGGTAAACTGCCAATTCTACCGATTTAAAAAACCGAGAACCATTTTGCAAGGTTGTCGCATAACCATGCACCAGAAAATTACATGCCATAAATGGAGTAAAGAGGCTGATTAATTTGCTGCCTTCGTACTGTTCTTCCACATAAAGCACATAGGTTAATGCTAAGTGAATAATAACATAATGCAAAGGGTATTGATCGCGCTAAAATATATGAGTCTTGTTTTTTTCTCGCTCTACAAAAACGTAAACTTAAAAGTAAACCAATTAGCTTTGTCGATTTCTTTGCTTTTTGTCAGCATTTGTTTGAACATCAGTGCGCATGTTATGTAGTCCTGAAAATCCTAGGATTTTTCAAAACTGAAAATGGGACATGTGTGAAAAGGCCGAGATATCAGATCTAGGTCTATAAACATACATAGGCTAATCTGATGCTTCAGCCTATAATATATATTTTGCTTGAATAACATGTTGGAAGTGAGTGAAACATTATTTAATAAGCTTAATAAGCTGGACATGGAATTTTATTTATTAATGCAGAATTGGAAGAGTGTGCAAAAGGTCAAGCTATTCAAGAAAATTTCAAGATGTTGATTTTATGCATCGCCTGTACACTGATGTTCAAAGGATAAAACCGAAGAATTTGATCAAAATAATTTATTTATTTGTTTGTTACTTATCTATTGTTTTCGTGGACTGCGAGAGAACTATACTGAGAATCAAGCTAAACATGTGAAGGTCTATAGTGCAGGCTATTCAATACTTACTGTGATACATTTTGTTTCAGGAAGAACAATCGTTCCAGTACCTCATCGAGCAACAGTGGAACTTGATCATGGTTATCATGCATATACTGACTAACGCTTATAACTAATGTATCCTAGTGCATCAGTGTATCATAGTAAATAATCATTGTGTGATTTTTGAGCATTTCTTCTGGTTTTGTAGCCACACAAATATGCTGTTCGCCACTACTATTTCCTTTACAAAATTATTTGATAAAGCACACTGTATAAGAATATTTGAAGCAACGTTTGATATACTGTTATACTTTTACAATTCTTTTGATTCTTTTGATTCTATTGTAATACTGTTTATGTTTTAATCACATGTTTTCTAGTTTTTATTTAAGAGTTTATTTTTATTTTTGAGTTTTTTGGGCGTCTTAATCATATAGTAATTCTTAACAGTACTAATGCATATTACTGTTGTACTTTGACGCAAGTTTAAATATGAATTTTGCACAGATTGAAATAGACAAATTAGGGTCTGTTCATATGAAGATGAGCTGACATTTTGTTTGTATATATTATTATAATATTTTCATTTGAATAGAGGTGACCTGACCCGGTTAACTAAGCTTACAAGATCTCGGCTGGCTTGCTTTCTATATGAACACGTTTTATTATTAGCTCACGAAACACATTTTGGATGGGCTATTGCTATTTGCAGCAGTGGGGGATGGCATGATAAAATCCTAACATTAGTTATGGCATTCTAGGCAATATTATGAGACCGCTGGCCAAATCTTTTTCAATTTTGTCAATTCAATATCGAAAAACTTCACATTCACCAAAATGATCAGCTCATGATTTTTGTTGACTAAGAAGTTTTTTGAATTCTGTTTAATAGGATTTGACCAATTATTATACTTTGTCCACATTCACCTAAAGGATCAATTTTTTATTATTGACTTTTTTCACTGTTTATAAGGATTTGACCAAAATCATATTTAGAAAATAACTTTTCTATGAGACTTTTACCACGAATCTTTTTGGCAGCCATTGTGTATTTTGGGAAGGCTCCCTCCTCAATTTTTTGACAGGATAAGTGATATTTTTTACAAAAATTATTTTTAAATTTTAAGAATTGAAGTCTCCATTTTGATTTTGAGAAGCTTCCTTCTTCAATTTTGAAATAAATATTAATGTTATACAATTTTGGGTCATATAACATTTAATTACTACCATGAGTATAAGTTGATTTTTAAAATATTATTTATTACTCCTAACTTGAATTAGAATTGTAATGACAAAAACTCTTAAGTAGAAAATCTATTTAAAAAATATATAAGAAAATATATCAGAAAATATATATATATATGAGAATATATATATCATTCGTTCACAGAAAAAACGATTCAATTATGCTACTCTTAGTTTTCATGATTTCTTTAAAATATTAGAAGGATATAACATATAGCATGATAGCATTTTCCTATATTATGTTATTCTCTATTTTTATCCAGTGCATACATAATACTATGATGAATAATGTGTGTATGCAAATCGTATTTGCTTGATTTTACTTTCACTTGGTTTGATGTGCTACTTTCATCTATATGTATTTCTTAAGACAGGTACATATGAACAGGGCCTAACTTGATTTAAGACCATAAAAATGTAATTACTTTGTGCAAGTAATAATTAATTTGTACATTTGTTATTTCTGAACAGAACGAATATCGTAGAATTACATCCCAATGGGCAAAAACCTGTTAAAAGTTGGCAGTAAAGACACTAAAATAATGTTGAAGATGTTGTTCTATCATCTTTACTGTGAACTTTGAACAAGTTTTTGCCCAATAGGATACTTATTTCTTCTTGGGTTAATATTTTCTTAGTATTTTAATTTTAATTAATATTTATCAGCAATATTCTGAATTAGGAAACATTTTTCTCCATCATCATTGGGATATTTTGAATGACCACCAAAGTACTTTACACAAACCGCAAAGTCGTTTTTAATAATTCTTGGTGTGGTTTTTTGTGATCATCTGAATTAGGAAATTAACGCTACATGAACTTAATGCATTAATTTTATTACCATGTTAAATAAGTGATAGAGAGTGTTTCTTGTCAGCGTTAATTTATGTTTTTGTTGATTAAGTTGACTATTAACTTTATAATTGTCTTAATTTTGAATGTGTTATATTTTTGTGACTTATACTAAAAATTAAAGCCAGTGGTACAAAACGATAAAGACACAAATTTATCATAAGAATTTTATTGTTCTAACACAAGTACTGTACATCTTAGGTACGGAACAAGCCTGAATGATGGATATTACCAGATGAACGCTCCTCCACAGGTAATGTCCATCAGTTATATTCAGGCTTGCAAAATGAGATAATACCCAATAAAAATATTGTTGAAGAAGATTTCTTTTGAAAAGTTGTCTTTTGAAACTCCTCTATTCATATTTAATGTTAATGTTCTGTGCAGTACCTAATGTTCTGTCATCAGGTTAATTTTCTGCACCTTAATTTAGTGATACACTAATATCACTAGAGCATTAATTTGATCCAACGATTCTGATAATTATACAAATTCATTACACTGTCAACATTTCTGTGTTCTATTCTTATTTTCATGTTGGGCCATGTATGTGTATATGGATGTCACACATCCCTAGTCTTAATTCTTTTGTGGAAGGTCAAACCAATTTTGAATGATGTACGTAATTTATTTTGAAACTATCTGTTCAGGTATATGATTTCATAATAGGCAAATACAATCACCAGAAGATTTCACATTTTTTGAACAAGAAAGATTGCTGTGTCATTTAAGCTCTTTAAGCTTATTCATGAAAATGACAGTTATTTCATGACTACGTTTCGGGTTACCCAACGGTTTTCATGTCCACCTTTATATAAACCCTCAGGATATTCTATCTTATATATATTTTTTAAAATTGTAAAAGCTTGACTAGATAATGGGTGTTTGAATACCCAAACGTCATCGATTGCATGAAATAAGTGTGTTTTTTCTTTAAGTCTAACTAGAGATTTGGACATTATATTTAAAACAAGACGTCACTTTTCATGTTTCAAAATATTTAAACTTCTGGTGATTATACTTGTACAGTATGTCAGATTTTATAAAGGTTCACTGTAAACTTTATATATATGGCATTGATAATATTTTTGTTAACTTTATGGTTCACTTGTAAGTTCAATGTAAATAGTTGTTACTTTGATAGAGCAGTCTAATGTTTCTCATTACATTCCTAAATTTATGTCAGTTTCCTTTCATTTGTACTTAAAATAAAATGGTAATCATGAAAAGTTAATGTTACCTCTTCTGGGTATCTTTCTTCGAACAGTGTTATTTTGTTGATGTTGTATAAATATCATTTTATTTGGACAAGTGCCAGTGACATATTTGTCTGTCCAAAACTTTTTCCTATAATTATTGTTGGCTGAAACTTTCTGACTTTTCCTAAAATTTATTGACCTTTCAGGAAAAATTATTTTTTTTGAAAATTATAAATTCTTTTTCCAGGTATAGATGGTTTCTGACCAGGGGGTAATGGAAAAAATATCTAAAAATCTGAAATTATTGCTTTAGCAAAGTGTAACTAAATATCAACGTAATTAGAAAACAATTTTTATAAAAACGTGCAATTTACAGACCAGATTTTGATATTTTACAGACCCAAATGGTGTAATTTGCAGACCAGAATCATGTACTTTAGAAACGTATTATTCGCTGATGATATTTAAATTCTGTAACTTTGTGACCTTTCAGTCACAATTCCTTACATAAAGATCTACATTACCTAGGTATCTATTGTCTGCTTCATTTCTGACAGTCTTGCTAATGTAACAACATTCAATAGTCAACTATAGTTATAAACAGTTTTTTCAGACTAATACTATTCTGATCAAATTCATTTTCTCCTAACCCCTA
>JAULBZ010009185.1:0-10194 GCA_032360805.1 Neoturris breviconis | reverse complement strand
ATGAACAGCAGAATTTGTCGAGTTTGCAAAAAGACCCAAGATCCTAAGCCCTAAGTCTTAAGTCTACTTGGATAAACTTCTGCGGTAAACCTCAAGGGACGTCTAACACACTTATGCACAAATTCATTTTGATTTAGCCCTAACAAAAAAGTTGGTTTTTGAAGCGAAATTTTGAGATGATCCCTAAATACGCTCATACTTAACATATAATTAAACGCGTAACAAGGGTGTAAAAACTTGTTCAAAGTCCGCGGTAAAGACGCCAGAACAATATCTTAACGTTGCTTTAACGTCGTCACTAAGAAGTTTGAATAAGGTTTTGCCCATTGTAAAAGACTGAAGAATACAGAATTTACATGATCTTTCTTGCAGCGAAGGCAATATCAAGTGGGAATGGAGCAAAACAATACATTAAATTTGTTTCTTTTTTTTTTTGCTTTTAAGTATGAACGAAATGCTTGTACACCGTTTCATATTAGCCTATAATCTAGTCTCTCCGTAGAAAATAATACAAAATAATACAAAACTGTAAAATAACAATAGTACTGACAGCACACTCTCAGTATAACGATCTTTTGATACTTATTTCTATTTCCCTGGTCAACAAACTCGTTTATAAACCTCGCTGTATAACGAACTCTCGATATAACGAACCGTTTTTCGTTTAGCTTCAGGGCTCATTATACCGCCAGAGTGTACTGTAGTGTATAACTCTTTCAACTTATCTCTATAATGAAATCATAAGTAACGCACTGATCTAAGCAAGAGTAGTATCAGCAAAATTGAAAATGGCTTTCACATCGAAGTGTTCTTGGCTGTTACTAGTTTCGCGTATGTCGAACACTTATCTAATATACGAACGCAATAATGTTCCACAATATTATTAGTCTTGTATGGTGCGTACTATAATGACATGTTATCACCTTTCACTAATAATGTTTCAATGTCGTCATCATTAACCAATTAGATTTCGAACGTCATCATCATCAACCAATCAGATTTTGAAATAATCATCACCAACTCCCCGAGCATTCAGTTCCGCATATTCGTCCTCATCGTCAGTATCGGATCCCGATGAATCATCGCTTGATAGAGAGTCGAATGAAAGAACCGTAGCATGGGCAGGATCATACGATGTACATTTGGGTGGAGGAGGTAGACCACGTTTAAACAAATTACCTATAAAACAAGAATAAAACATCATATACAGTATGTACTGTATATAAACAATTTGTGTGTACATTATCAACAGCAAGGTTATATAAACAGCTGGTCAGTCGCAATTCCCCTATAACATATGAACTCTTTAACGAAACTCCGTCAGATAACTTTCCTGTTAGAAACCAATCGCCTACAAGTTCATCAACAAAACCACTCTTTACCAGTTTTATTTTAGTTAAATATATTCGCTGTTAGAACTTTTTCATTAGTCTGAATTATAAGCTATACAGAAAAGAGTACTACACTTTAGAATCCCCTTTAGGGCGGATCTTCACTAAGCGAATTCGTTCGCACGAATTATAAGTGAAGCCATTACATTGGCTTAAAGTGACTATATATCTGTAATCAGTTGTCTAACGTTGTGAATGCTTACATGATTCACCATCATCTATAGGAGTCTCTTCATCAGAATATTCATCATCCCATCGATCAAAATCAATATGCACATACGGAAGCTAAATATACGATTTGAAGAACATAAACTTAGGAAACAATTTGGGGTAAAATCCAAGAACGGTTGTTCCGCTAAATACGTGAATTATAAGTTTACCGTGAAAAATGTTTCCCGCAAAACCTTTAATTATGAGCATTGCGCGGAAATAAGTTTTCAACCTTGTTCTAGCGTCTTTACTGCAGACTTCGAACAAGTTTTTGCCCCCTGGGAAAAGGGCTATGAAAAGTGTCTAAAACCTCGCCTTTTGCTTATCTGCGAAACTTTATTTATTCCCAAAAAAGGTTTAGAAGATTTAACCGCGAAAATAAATTCTAAACATTTCTCAATGACTACGAGAAATTTTATTGCAAAATATGACCAAGGTTATAAACGAGAGTAAGATCGTTTGAATAGATTTTCTACCTTTTCCTCTGATTTCAATAACCGTGGCCATTCTTCTCCAGACTTTTCTTTACGTAAATTTATCAATACTTCACCACCCTTGATGAGAACACGACTTTCCTGAAAAAATAAGCAGGTCGTTAATAAAGAAATGTCAACTTGGCTAATATGTAGGTATTATAGAGTATTTGATATGCGTGTAGCAGTGGTCTTTATAAAAAAATTACAAGTGATAAATCTATTCACAAATACATGAAAACGAGTTGTTTGCTGTTCAAAGTAGAACTTGATGCAATGCAATAACTTCCTTTTTTGTGTACTGCAGTACAATAAGTTCTACTTTGAGCAGCCAACGCCTCGTTTTTATGTATTTATGAATAGGTCTATTGGATTCTTCGTTGCCCCTATAATTCAGTATCTCGCGGGTATACCACACTCCCTTCGAATCTTGCGCATTACGTTAGTCTATGGTAATCTCACTGAAATATTTCATACATGAATAAGAAGATCACAAAGGGAAAACTGTCGAATACTGTCGAACTCTCTTTATACTGTATACGTAGACTGTATTCGACAGCCTTTTACCTTATGGAATGTTACTATCCAAATAAAAACAAAATCACGAACAGGGACTACCCACGGCGTCGTTTTGTCGTTGTTCCGACGTCGTGTGCCTTGTGACGTCCTTTTGATTGCTTATGGCAATTGTTCGATAGGTAACATTTACTAAGGCATGATGTAAACGAGAGAAAAGGAATAAAGCGCTTAGATTTCTTTGCTAGGACAATTGGTTGTATATAGTAAACGACTAACCTCAACACAAATGTTTTGAAACAATTCGAAATCCAGTGTATATTCCACGTGTTCTAATACAGTTCTAAAAATTATCAATAATAGCATATGTGAAGAAGAGCACTGAAAACATGATGCTTTAATTGATTGGTTTCTTAATAACGTGGACAATCTACATGTCAGTGGTCGAAATAAGAGCACTGCGAGTGAGTGATAGCTGAAAATAGTGACTATTTGCTCTTACTTTTCACCCTGCATGTTCAACATCAAGTATAAAAACATCATGCGAAGAAATGTCTTGGTATTGAGTTATTTATTGCAGTTAAATAGTCAATTTCAAGACCAAACTCAGTAATGACCTTGAGTTGGGATTGGTTCATTCTGAGGAATAAGCCAATTATTTTCAAGATTGTTTACTCAGCACTCCCTTCCACAGCTTAATAAGTATACACAAATTTACCTAAAATACAGCCGATTCGTATAAAACTTTGTTTCTTCTGTTTTCACACCACGTAAACGGACTGATAAACTGACAGTATTTTTACGTTGGGACCATGCGGTATTTGGAGAGACACTATAAAAAAGAAACTCATCTGGTAAAAACCTGTTCAAAGTCCGCAGTAAAGAAGCTAGAACAACGTCAATAGTCACTATACTGCGGACATTGAACAGGTTTTTGTCTACTGGGAATGCTCTATAAAATTAAGTAACTCCAATACTATATGCTGAGATTTAAAATAAGGAAATGAGTAAGCAGATGAGAAAATTTATTCTGCGATTTTCCGACGGTGCTTCTTTGTTTTATTCTCCAGATAATATCCAGTATGTAATTATTGGACGATATTGCAACTAAGAGAATTAAATAATAGTGCAGGCAGATATTACGCTAACACTGAACTCGGTGAGTGAATATGAATATATATATTAAGCTTATATGCGAAAATCCATTAATCCTGATAAGGACTGATAAATAATCATAAGTTTAACTGTTTATTTCAACTAGGCAACAAATCCGATGACAAAGCCGAAAGAAGGCATTCCATTGGTAGAAATTGAGGTCACATGATGTGTGACGTCAATTTCTACCAATGGAATATCTTCTTTTGGCTTTCGCATGGAATTTATCACCTAGTTAAAACCAACATTTATAGCCTGAAGTTATACTCAAACAATTCCTCCTCCACGTTTATTTGATCTTATTTTAAGTACAGTAAGTTGTGTATAAAACTCTTCAACATACCTAAATATAACTAACAGACATCACCAGTGGAGGAGTGCTTTTTTAGCTAAAAAACACTCACCCACTGGTGATGTCCGAGTAGCTATATTCAAGCTTGTTTAACATACCTGTTGGCAATAAAACTCTCCTCCTCATCATCTAACATCAATTTATTTTTAAAACAAGGTAATATTTCTTTCTCACTTTCAATGACATTTGATGGCATTTCTTCTTTTATCTTCTCAACGACGTCATTAAAAAGTTTTCTAACGCCCATGCTATATTTGATAGGTAACATAGCACATCTAAAATATTTCATACACATTTAACATTAATTCGTGGGGTGGGATGAGAACGCCCTCATATAACTTGATGTATATCAAAGACTAAAATATAGATGTAACAGAGTGTAATATAGTTATTTTAGATTTGAGGGGGGTGGGGCATAAGGGGGTGACCGATAATGACCCCCTCTGTCAACTTCAAATAAATGACTTATATAACTAAAAGTTTTAGGAGTTTTTCCGTAACTTATATTCGATCATTTTGAATTTCCCTCTTTTTTTGGAACTTGAAATTATTTTCCCTTAGCAACCAATCTTTGACATGTGGTAAAGATTCTTCTCAAAAGTCTTATACAGGAGGCACAATATGCGCCCAAACCTCTAGGCCCTTACAATATGCGCCCAAACCTCTAGGCTCTTGAATCCCTATAAAACAAAGATTAATAAGGCATTTCAACGTTATTCAAGTACAGATGGAGTGGAATACTCGAGTTCAAGCACAAATGGAGTAGAATACTCGAATATAGTTTTCAGCTATACTCAAAAACCCTCCACCACGGGTGATGTCCAACAGTTAATTTCATGATTACTATTTACTTTTGTATATTCTGATGCGCATTGATTTTATGTAGATATTCTTTGTTAGCTTCAACTTTCTCCATGCACATAAGCAATGTCTGTAACACGTTTGTGAGCGCCTACAACAAGAATGGACAAATATGGGAAAGAGGCGTCGGCTGCTCAAGTAGAAACTTGTTGCAATGCCATAATTTACTTTTTCTGCAGTCACTTCACAAAAAGGAAGTTGTTCCATTGCAACAAGTTTCTACTTTCAGCAGCCAGCACCTTGTTTTCATGTATTTGCAAATAGGCCTATATACTTTATAGAAATACTTTTGCAGCCTGTGATTTTTTTTAGTAATCAAACTGAAAGTTTTTACTCCAACTAATAAACACAAACCAGGTTCGAAATAAAAAGAAATAATCACTATGATGGAGAGATTTTTAAGCATTGCTTCAGGCTTTTTAGCCTCTACAGGGATTATTGTTTCTTATTTCGAAGACCAGACGACTAAGCCAAGCAAATAATCTCTTATTTTTCATGGCATAACCCATAAAGCCGGGTTTACACTAGGCGTATTCGTCCGCATGAATTCTAAATGAAGCCATTACATTGGTTGAAAGCGATGTCACCTAATCACTTGTGGGAACAGGTGATGTCCAGCAGTTCTATTTAGGCTTGATCAATACATATGCCTACAGCAGACACCCAAGAACCACAATTTTACATTGTTCCTTAATAAATACAATTGAATTAACGTTATCCTCCCCTCTCTCCGTTACATAGAATACACTTGGATGTTATAGTATGTTCTACCTGGTCATTAAGGTTCTTATTTAATAAAGATGAAAGATCTTGTAAACCTCCAATGTCACGCATACGTTCCTGATTCCTAAAACAAACAGAAGCTAATAAAATCATGAATATTTATACCAGAAAGGATGCTACCCAATGGGCAAAAACGTATTCAAAGTCCGCAGTACAGAAGCTACAACTTTGAAGAGGTTAATTTTTATTAAAGAAACCAATCAATTAGAAGTTTGTTGAGTTAACCCCCGTCATGGCAATTTATTTAAGTCAGAATCATAACAATGATTTGAAGACACAGATCATAACTCTGATAACACCGATGTCTGCATTATTAAAATCTAGTACTATGATTGACTCTTAACTTTAAATGGGAAAGCCATGATTGACTCTAACTTTAAATGGGAAAGCTATGATTGGCTCTAACTTTAAATGGGAAAGCTATGATTGGCTCTAACTTTAAATCGGAAAGCCATGATTGGCTCTAACTTTAAATGGGAAAGCCATGATTGGCTCTAACTTTAAATGGGAAAGCCATGATTGGCTCTAACTTTAAATGGGAAAGCTATGATTGGCTCTAACTTGAAATGGGAAAACCACTTCTTTAATTTTATAAAGCACATGCATCGACTGAAATTTAAAATTCTATTTGGTCAATTTTTTATACCTTGAACTAGCTAGTAGAACTTTCAAAGCAGATGAACATTTTTCTAAAATAATATCATCTTTTGATGTTCGGAACAGCTTACAAAGAGATTCCAGCCCATCTTCTTGTCTTACTGCTGCACAATTTCTACAACAGAAAAATCAGTTCGTTAAGGGGCAAATTTCATGAAAAATATCAGAACATTTAACTGTTTGTAATGGTGTGTAATTTGCAAAATGAGCTCGGTGTAAGAGACCATTTTCAAATTTCCCTCCAAAACTAACTTTTTTGTTAGAGTCAACTAAAATGCAACAAAAATTAATCTGTACAGAAGTGTGTTTCTTAATCTATTGCAAGATCATTGACTCAGTACTCTCCTCTGTAGATTTTATTTTTGAGATGGTCCCTTCTATGTAACATGACTCGTAATACCTTTATGGGACCATAGCAAATCTACAAACTGCCAGACAGAACCTGTGGTGGAGTGTTTATTTCGAGTATATATTTCCGTTGTAAAGCTGTGAATTATACTATAAAAGCTCCCCCACAAGTAATGCGGTCAGCTATTTCCAGACTCGTAGTAGAATAATTATAGTTAAAACAGAATATAATTTTAAAGATAATGAGTTGTTTTCTGGTAGCATTCCTCGCACACTTTCTAAACAAGTGTAATATATAAAATAATTACATATATTTATTTTGCTGCAAATGCTGCTTGTATTGATTGTTTTTGGTCAGGGCTTTAGATGTGTTGAAATGGCTGGGGAAATTGGCTTAACATACAGTCATGAAACCTAGTAGGGCAATACTACAACATCTAATAAACCTTTTGAAATAGTTATGTTTTGCAACTATCTTCCAGGTTTTTCATAAAATGGTGTAGTTTAGTCAGAATAGTGCGCCAAAATTAGCAAAATTACCAAAATAACTGTCATGACGTCACCAAATGACGTCATGACAAAGTGACGTAATAATTATAATGTCAACACAAAGATAATGATGCAATTAATCATTGCTGAAAGTTTGAAGGCTATATGATAAATATTCAATGAGTTATTAATATTTGTACTTTTTTACTTTTTTTATAAGGATTTTATAGGCAATTTGAAAGGTGGTTTCGAGAAATGACCAATAAGTTGAAGATCACATGCTATAGCTATAAAAATTACTAAAAATGTAAAAACTAGCAATATACTTAATGATAACCAGGGTCATAAATATCCTCAGATAAACTCTATGAAAGAGTGCATTCAACACTTCACAGTAGATCTACTTACGATTCATTGTCAAAACATAATAGAGTAAAAGCATCCAAGGTATATTTGACTACCTACATATATATATAGAAGAAGAATGTTAGTAAAGTTTACGGTATTCATTTTCAAACACAAGATATAAACAAACACATAACTCCTAAACACATATATTTCAAAACATATCATTTAGATTGTCTACATCTGAGTGATTTTAAAAAAAGACTCAGTATTTTACAAAATAGATCCACAAAACTAGAAACAATAAATATTTTTTTGCAATGGATACGAAATAACAAACAGTTAGTCGTAGAAACATAATACTTGCACATTCAAGACACTCTCCATACCAGTGGGTATGTTTTAAAGATAAAATCAAATGAGTTACCTCAAAGTCAGATTTAGGTTCAATCAGATCACATAATATTTTCATCAAACCTAAATCGTGTAAAACATGGTGGTACCTATCAAAAAAGAGTCAGTTGTTGTAATAATAATCACTGTGGAAGAGAGATTTTTGAACATAGCTTCAGGCTTCATAGCCTGTAGCTATGCTCATAAATCACTCCTCCACAGTGATTAAATGCTTCTAGTTCGACTACTGGAAGGATAATGTTTATCGCCAATCATAAGTGCATAGAAAAATAATCCAGAGGGCAAATACGAACCACGTTTGTTCTGGCGTCATTATTGCATACTTTGAACAATAGAAATTTATGACATGCCAATTTATCATTGTTCTACAGGGCCAATTGTGTTTATCATCAAAAGCGATGTGATGAAGCATGAGTACTAATAAGTAGCGTGGTGAAGCATGAGTACTAATAAGTCGGTGGTGAAGCATGAGTACTAACAAGTAGTGTGATGAAGCATGAGTACTAATAAGTAGCGTGGTGAAGCATGAGTACTAATAAAGGTTGTTAAGCTTAGCTTACGAATAAAAAAACAGAACATAGTAATACCATGAGTCTTTTGCACAAGTAGTAATAGTGGATATTATAACTGTTATTAACTTGTTTGATGAAGCCTAAACATAAGACAGAGATGAATTTTGAGTCAAATGATATTTTTTCATATCCCACAGGGTTACTGTTTATCCCTTGCGTTCTTCTTAGGTAAAACAGCATGTAATATGCATCTTATAACGCTCGAAGAGCAAATAATCACTGCGGAGAAGCGATATTTGAGCATAGCTTCAGGCTACAAAGTCTAAAGCTATGCTCAAATATCTCACCTTCACAGTGTTTATTTACTCTTATTTCGACTACTGTCTTAAAAATTAGCAATTTCTCAAGCTAAAGGCAGGAATTCTAAATGAAGTCATCGCATTGGTTGAAAGCGAATGTGACGTCACTTTCGACCAATGTTATGGCTTCATTCAGAATTTATACGAACAAATACAAATGCATGAAATGTTACCTTTCTTAGTATTTCGCATAGAATCTTAAAGACTTCGTTGTCATGAAGAACTTCACAAGATCTAAACAAAAGACGGCTGTTAACACTAAAGAATGAAAAAAGATAGAACCAGGAAAATAATGGCCAGGAATGTGTTTAGCACCACCATCTCTTAATTTGCTTCAAAGTTACTGTATGTTCAGGCTTGGTGTCAATAATCTTTAAATAAATGAATTTGAGACTTTTAATGCAGAACCCTGCAGTATCCCTCAAACTTTTAGCTTTTACTCCAACTTCCATTGCTTTCTGTGAGTCTTCCAGTTTGTTTTTTTTTGTAGTAAAAAATATTTACCGACTCTGCCATCAGTATTTGAGTTTCTACCACATTGCCCCTCGTTTTCCTCAAGTTTTTTGCCCTGTGAAAACATTTGCTACCTCTGCCCGTGGATTTTTAAGGATTTCCTGCGATATACCACAAATACCATAGGCGCCGAGAGTTTTAAATAAGTTTTTTAAAAAATACGATGAATCTAAAGAATTTACCGCCTTCACTGCAGATTTTGAGACTTTTTGGCAATACTATAGCGGAAAGTTTTGTTACAATAGGAAGATCAAGACAAGGCAGGAAAATGTAACCGAAAGGTGCCACGCATAAAAGAACACTGTGGAGGAGTGAATTTTGCGTATAACTACAGGCTTTATAGGTTGAAGCTATGTGCAAAAACTAAGTGATTATTTACTCTTATTTTAAGTCAGGTGGGTGATGTTGATAACATACCTGCTATTTAAAGTGAATACATGTGATATACAAGATGCAATAATTTCTTGGACTTCCATTTGCTTAGATAATGCAAGTAGTTTACAAATCGATTGTAAGGAACCATTCTCAATTAAAATGTCACTGTTACTAAAAATAAAAACAGTGTTCGAAATAAGAGCAAATGATCACGGTTGCGGAGTGATTTTTGAACATTTTTTCAAGCTAGGAAGCCTGAAACAAAGCTCAAAAATCACTGCTCCGCAGTGATTATTTACTCATATTTCGAACACTGAATCAGGGAGGGGGAAGGAAGGGGAGGAGGAGGAGGAGGAGTAGGAGGAAGGAAAACATACGGATCATACAAATCATACAAATAATACAAAACATACGTGTCTCAATACGTCAACACAAAACGTA
>JAULBZ010009184.1:0-10194 GCA_032360805.1 Neoturris breviconis | reverse complement strand
CACTTGCGTTTTGCTTGTGGTGTATATTGCTTGCTAAAATTCAAAAACGTCTCATATTTTATGTGAGGGGTTGTAGATCAAGCAATATTTATTTTACTGTCGCTGAGCATTGTTTCCTTCTCAATTTTTTATAGAGGATGAGGAAGGAAGGTAGAGGCACGTAGGAAAAAAAATAATATGCCTAGATTTCTATGCTAAGTATTTATTTAAATGTAGTCAAAGTAAATAAATAAATTGACGACAATTCTCAGTAGCCCACAACACCGATACCATAGATTATATCAAGATAATAGCAAATCAGAAACAGGGTCTATTAACACAGACACATATACACAACATTGCAATAGCCTGGGCTAGTCACAAAAAAAAATCAATTAAATCAATTAAATAAAATAAAATTTACTGAAATCAATTCAAGAGAGATACTTTTCTACTGTCTGTTGATAAAACTATTAAGAAAACATTCTACAGAATTATAAATACCTGTCATGTGTGCTTTCTTAAGTTTAACGGTATAATAGCATTTGAATAAAGCTTGTATATGTGCAGCTGCTGTATCTTTATAATTCGAAGTATTAGTAGATATTAATGGTAAACTCATACGCTGTGGACGTTTTGTCTCTGAATGTTGACATTTTGGATTCATAACAGAATATGCTCTTTGTTTAACATTCTCAGAAGAATACTTCTTCAAGTGAAAAAAAGCCTCATATTTTAATGCATTTATAGCAAAATTCATTTGTGGAGTGAAGGTATCATCTAGTTCTGACTTTAAAACTTTTGATAGGCTTCTAAACAGTGTCTATAAAGAAAAATAATTATTAGGTGTCTATAGGATGCAAAAGCATCCATGAGAGGATTAACAAGTACTTCGTTGTTGTTTTTGGAAGAAAAAAGGATTTAAGTAGCACTAAAAAAATTTGGAAGTAATTTATGTTTGCGATTAAGGTTTAATTTTTTTTGCAAGGATTTAACTTTGCCAGGGACGTTTCATTCGCAAAAATTTTAACCACAAAAATTTCCCAACAAAGTGCACCGACATACTTTCATCAAACTTCGGTAGATTAAGTTAGTAATATGCAAAGATACTTAGCAAGAAAGTTAGTGTGGTTGTGTGAACACTAATCAATTTTTAATGTCACTTATATGGTTGAAAGAAGGGTAAATAATCACAAGAGTGATTATTGTAAGCACAAGAGCAAGCCTCTGAATTCATGACGGCATTCCTCTGTGTGTGGAGGAGCATCATTGGAGACTAATTTGCAGCCTGTTGAATAATTCAGAGCACTGAATGCTTCAAAAGCACACTAGGATGGAGTTATAAACATTTTTACTCAGTAAGGTTCAAAGATTAACAAAACTATCCCATTAAAGAAGGAGTGTTTGAAATAAGAGCAAATATTCATTGTGGAGAAGAGAATTGTGAGCATAGCTTCAGTCAAACAGTGAAGAAGACAATAGTTTTACATGCATACATCAAAATGAATTCTTCTGATAGTACTTGATACTTGTTCTGTTCCAATAATTAAATCACAATTTCTTGGTTGTGAAGCCTCTTCAAAGCTTTGTATTATTTTTCCAAGATGATTTAATATAGTTTTGCCATGATGAACAAACCTTGCACTCTCCTGATGTATAAAAGACATTATTTACAATATACAAGTTGGCTTATTTGGTTCCTGATTGTTGTGTTCTGATATAAAACACAACTCAGATTCATTAGGAGACTCAATGAGAGCATTTGATGCACTTTTACCTTCTTTGCTGTCATCAGCATTACATAGCCTCTTCTTGAAGCTACTGCCTAGACACTTTACAAATAGAGCTGATCCATCCAATTTGCAGAAGAAAGTGGTACAGTGGGTCTTACTTCACAAAAGAATGATTTTTTAATACTACACCTAATCCATGACATTTAAGACACATTTTTGTGGGAAGACCACATTTCAGATTAAGTCTTTACTAACTTTATTTAAGATAAAGATTTACTTTTTGGTCGAAAATGACATCGTAAACTAATTTTATGGAAAAATTTAATTAAAATGGATGGGCTGAGCCTGGATAAGATATTATTTATAAATGATACATTGCTTAAAAGACCTGTTTGGTGCAAAAGAAGAGTTACATAAAGTCAATTACTGAAATTTGGAAAATTGTATTATTTTTAAAAAAAAATCTCACTAGTTCAATACAAACATTAAATAGTTTTTTTTTTTTTTGATTTTGGTATAGGTAATATTTTTGCAGTGAAAATGGCCTTAATATCATGGAGGAGGTAATGTTATTTTAAGATAATGTAAAGATAATAAACCTTTGTAAGATGTTGCAGTACGGAATTTTCATCTCCAAAGATGAACTCATTTGATGAAGTAACGCATATATGGTAACCAAGTGGTGCATTGGCTATTAACTTTAAAACATGTCTCCTATGAAACAAATGAAAATATACACTTTATAGAGAAACAAGTCTCCTATGACAGGATGAAAAAATATCCACTTTTTAGAGAGATGATCAACATCATTAGCCAGGAGTCTTTTGTTTGCTTCTCATAATTTTGGTTTTACATAGGTAACTATTCATAAGGAGTGAGGTGTAAGTAAACATCCTGTATTCTAGATGTCTGTCCAATCGGGTTTAAGTTCATTGTTTGATATTAACAAATCATATCACTACTTATTGTGTCATGCTAATTAATAGTTTCATCAAGAATTTTGTTAAATATATAAAATAAAGACAAAAATTTGTTATAATTTTTTTGTACGAAGCTTTTCGGTAAAACACCATTTTCAAGTACAGTAAAATGTTGATAATTTTTATATATCTTTTATTTTTGTATTTATTTTATATTTAAAGTTTATCTCTATTTCAAATTAATTCATATCATATAGTTTCTGTTCAGGATGCTCGATTGCATTGTTTCTTTTGACTTGTTTTACTCAGTAATTTACCTTGATAAATCAATATTGTATTATATAAACACTAAGCATTGTTTCCTTCTCAATTATTCAAGGAATAAGGTAGATAGCGAGAAGAGAAAAAGAATAAAACACTTAGATTTTGAGGCTATACCATTCATTGCTCAATGATTAATATCAACCTTGTTTTTCAATCTGTTATTCATTTTTGTTTTGAAAATATATGTAAGTCGAGAAAAACGGTTATTAGTTATCAAACTACTAATTTGGAAACACACAACCCATATCTAGCGATAAATATAATTTGCAATTATTGATTTTAAACAATTAATATGTTTTTAGGCAGATATTTTACTAAATTGATGTGTTGACAATAGGAAATACAATACACTAAATCTCACCCAGGAGGTAGTGTCAAAGCAGCAGCTTTTGTACCGGTTGTTCTGATTCTTAAAATAGGAGGAATGATAGTTATATTTTTCCACAAGTATGGTTCCACTATTAAACTACCGGATACTGGCTTTAAAGAATTGTCTATGTTTGAATGATGTTCTATATCTGAAAAAGAAAATATGAAAATAAATCAATTTCTTATCGATTACCGTCAAAATAATTCTACTATTACCAAGCTTGAAAATAACGGTTGGACATCACCAGTGGAGGAGTGTATTTTGAGTATAGTTTCCAGCATTAATGCTGAAAACTGTACTAAAAAACACTCCTCCACAGATGAAGTCCAATTGTTATATTGAGGCTTGTACTACTAATTGCTTTATATAAGTTAAAGCAATGTTTAAAAGTTAAGTTCCAATACAGTAGGCAAAACAAAAGATTTTTTATGAAGGTCAAAAAAATACATTGGTAGAAATTGACGTACCGCTATTGTGACATCAATTTCTACTGAATGGAATGTCTTCTACTGAATACAGAGCATCTAACATGCATCCAACAATATTGGAAATTTAGCATCATTTTGAGATTTTGCTGATTAAAAATACCTATAATTCTATTAAATTCACAAAATACCTTCCTTTCCGATGTTAAAGTTAACATTTGGATCAAACCATCTTGAGAATGAACTGAACGAGATGACTACTTCTGTGTTTTTAATACAATCAACAAGTAAATGTGGCGGATACGTATCACCAGATATACCTGATCCAATAAAATTTGAAGTTGGACTAAATCCTGTGTTTCTACCACCCGAAACATTTTGATTCGAAGATTTTTTCGATTTCTCAGATTTTGGGTCTAGATTCTATAAGAAAAAAATTATAATAAATGTCTGTTTAAAAAATTCAGCGGGAAAAAACTTGCTTAAAGTCTGCAGTAAAGATGCTAGAGCATTGTTCTAGCATCTTTACTATAAATTTTGAACAAGTATTGCGCACTGGACTATAACACAAGTATTGAATTATCCAAAATGTTTCAAAAACATAAAACTGTTAATAAAGTTTTGTACTAAAAAGGTTTAAAAAAATCTAAGAAAATTTGAGCACTAAGGCTTGTGCTTGTTTTCTTATAAAAACATATTATGTGTATACCAGGAGTGGAAATAACTGCCAGTCATAACTGTGGAAGAGAGATTTTTCAGAATAATTTCAGACTGAGAATATTCTGAAAAATCTCTCCTCCACAGTGATAACTAGTTGTAATTTCAATCCCTAGTATATTGATAAGAACAACACCAATGTGATCAAGGAATCAGAATAAGTCTATGTAATATAACAGATGAGCAACCGATCAGTACGTTCTGTAATATTAACTATTTTCAAGTTAATAAGTAACTAACTTCAGCCTAATCTTCTACATGTTTTGTGATGGTGCATGGTAAAATGCACATTTTTCAAGAAAATTAGCAAATCTAAGTGATTAAACGTACCTTGATTTCAGATGTGTGTTTTGTATTTACTTTTGGTTTGTGATAGATCCATAGCGTGCTGAAATTAACAAATTTAAGTCATGTCAAAAGGAGAGGACTTCACTTATACGTTTGAGTCATAATTGAAGTAGGTATTTATAATTGAGTCAAGAAATTCACATGACAAGAAACTTTCACAAATAAAGTTCATGTCTAATCTTTGGCAATTATTCACAAAGTTTATACTCTCTTAAAAATCTTTCGTTCAGAAAAGTTAACCCATTCACAAAAATTATACTGGAATATATTTTGGGTGGTCAATTCATGAAAGATTATGTCACAAATTGCAAGGGTTTAATTAGCAAAAGTTTCTCCATTGATTTCTCCATTCTCCACTAATCAAACAAACATTTTGGCCACTAAGGATAATTTGTTCTTAGCAATCAAATATTTGACAGCTGATAGCAAAATAATAAATAAAAATGCATTCTTACTTTTGCTGGAAAACGATCTAGCAATTTTTTTTCAATTCTTTTTTGCACCTCACTAGTAATGTTTTTTTTTGCATCACCTCATGAGTGATGATGTCATCAAGAAATAGTTATGTTAAAATGTCTAACTTTCTGGAAAGTTATAATACTACGTTATAGTTCCATAACAAATTTCTACATTAGGATTTTTGAGTTTGTTTGTCATTTCACTTGTACAAAGTTGTGTAAAGTTGTGTAGTTTCTCGCACCAATATTGGTCAAACCATTGATAAGTATCATGCATAAAGTATCCGTGGCCTTTTTTTCCCGAACTTCTAATGCTTATGATACAAAACTTGGTAGACTTATAGAACAAATCAATACAAACACTTTGACCAAACAAAATTGACTTGATGATGTCATTCATACCTGCTATGACGTCATCAAAAATGAAAAATGCTCTAAATTGGCTGTGGCGTTTATTTCCAAATCACTGATAGTTGTGACATGAAACTTGGTACATTTATAGAAAACGTCAATATAAAACAGTTTGACATTATTTCTTTGTAATTTGATGACATCACTGGCACCTGTTATGACGTCATCAATAGTGTAAAATATAGTAAAAAGTTTGTGATCTTTTATTTCCGAACCACGTGGAACTTAAAACAACGCAATACAAACACATTGCAATAAATATCTTTGAGTTGATGACGTCATTAGTACCTGCTATGATGTCATCAGTAATAGTTGTTCTGTGGTCTGTAAAATATATACTCTGGTCTGTAAAATATGAAATCTGTATTTTTCAATACTTTTGTATATTTAATTCAGTATTTCTATAATTAACACATACCAGTTCCAAAGTTAGCCTAACAACATCAAATATCATTTTAACAAAATTTTACATTTTTAAAAAATTTACACCCTGTTCAGAATTAGGTTACCCCCTGAAAAATAACATAAAAATGACAGGGGGCACAATGTGCACTCCACCCAGTAGAAATAGAGTTAGCATACAGTCATTAAACTTGGTAGGGTAGTTCTACGACATCTAATAAACATTTTGATTTGTTTGTTTGTTTTTGCTGACGTTATCAAAATTTACTGCTTATCATAAATTGGAAAGTTGCACCAAGAAACATTTCTTCAAAGGAAACTACTTGGTATCAAATCTTTACAAAATAATCTTTCTTCAAATGAAAATCTTTCGGAACGACGATCTACCAAACCATTTTTTGTCATCAGATGGAGCACATATGTTCACACTTTTTACATTGGTAGAAACTTTACATAATATTAACTTTTACATTTTGGTTGTCATTTAACACTTAACCTATATCTAACGAAATCAGTATCTGAGAATCTTTCTGGTTGACTTACGCATGCAAATTCATTAGAAAGTGGATTTAGAGTTAACTTTTTACCATCATTATAAATCAGAGTGTTACTAAACAATCTATGTTCATACGCAACCCCTGCGTCCGACCATGTGTTGTTCTTTATATCTAAGCAATTGACGCCATTAGCGGTTCCACAAACATCAGGTAGCTTATCACTTTCACCGATGAAATACTTCAAAACATGAACAACTTTGAACGTTAAATTTGGAAGATTCGGTGTATTTACGTTTACCCATTTTTCATTCTTACCACCACTTCTGCAACCAAAACGAAATTTTTTAAACCTTGTTAGCTTGTATAACGTGTTCAAGAATGTAGTAGTTACAATATTACCGTTTTTTACCTTTATGTTTGGTGTTAAATCTTGATGGATTTCCAATTTGAGATCGTGTCGATCCTTGATGATATCAATTAAATAAGTACCTCCACCTGAAAGAATTAACGAAAAGCTGCTCAATAAATCTGCTACAGTGACCATATCATTACAATTTATTTTCTATATATATGATCCGTACAATGAGGTACCCGATGGACAACAACTTTGCTTTTTAGCGCTGTGTAGCACTAGAGGGGGAGCTGATGCCACCCCTTCCATAAATACTGAACCACTTATAGTATTTGGATGAAAATTTTCAGAATAAAAATGGGTTTCTACATAAACAAATATCATCGATTTCGATCGACGCTGATCGAAATCGCAAATGCTCACTGTTTACAATAATGTTCAATCGATATCGATCGAATTCAAATTTCAAAGTATTTTTGTCGATCGAATTCGATCGACGTTCCTTAAACGAATCAGAAACTATAATTTGTAGTATGTGGTGTAAACATCCAAAGTTCTTTATTAAATTACACATACGTAGAAGTGTGAATTATTGGTTTAGTCTTTCTTTGCGGCCGTCGCGGTGGCTAGTTAGTTTTGTGGCAAGTTAGTTTTTCAAAAACATTTGAAGGGGCAACTTTATCCAAAATCAGATTATGCCGTTATTTCTGGATCATCAAGTAACGGGGAGGCTACGTTATCATATCCTAAAAGTTATCAGATTGTATAGGCAT
The DNA here is from genome assembly GCA_032360805.1 of Neoturris breviconis. Lineage (NCBI taxonomy): Eukaryota > Metazoa > Cnidaria > Hydrozoa > Anthoathecata > Pandeidae > Neoturris > Neoturris breviconis. The sequence continues at coordinate 2,485 of JAULBZ010009184.1, read as the reverse complement.
GATTCGATATTTCAAGACTAGGAACCACTACAACACAATCTGAACATTTTCGACCAATCTTATTTAATTCATTAAAGCGAAATCCAAATAACCAATATATAGAGCTAAAAGACATGCTGGCCATTTAATAGTGGCTACTACGTGTTCTTGGGTTTCTTTTGCAAATGCAAGGTTTATTGTTTATTTTGTGGATTGCTGTATGCTAAACCGAGCTTAATTCCTCCTGAATTTGATGATGATGACGTGCTAGCAAGCTTTGCTACACACACACCTGTGATTCAACATGGATAAATATGCATAAAAAGGAATACAGCTATCTCAGAGATTTATCTTAGAGATTCATTCGAGTAGACTTAAGACTTGGGGGCTTAGGATCTTAGGTAATTTTGCAAACTCGTCAAATTCTGCTATTCCTAGCAGGCCAATATCCTGGCGTTTGGATAATATTCGATTTTCTGCGTCTTTAGGTTCCCTACCGAAAATTTAAGGCTTTTTATCTAATTGGAAATTCGGGATTTTTGCTTGAATTTTACCTTTTCTCAAATATTTATGCGATAGTTTGTAGATATGTAGCTAAAACGAACATTTTATTGAAGATATTCCATATTTTTATCGGAATCTGCGTGAAAATCTTGCTAAAAGTCTGAAAGTATTTGACAGTACCTAGCTAGCTAGACACTTGCCAGGAGGATGCCGATCCCTGGACATTTACCGGGATGTCTCGGTGATTTTTTTATTTTCAGTAAAAAAAATCCGGACCAACCCTGGATGTGCCCGAGGGTGATGAGGAATAAATTTGTGACTTGATCACGTTGAATCCCCCTCCCTTTACACCCCCTCACTCGTACATTAATAGTTTTTAGAATCCCTTGACACCCCCGTGAATGTCCGAGAGATCGGCACCCTCCTTACTCATCCGGCCAGCTTCTCGAGTCTTCTGTCAAGTAAATCTTAGCTAGCTAGTAATAGTGGGATCATGTATATCACCTATTAGTTTTTGTATATACCTTTGGCCTTAGGATACGGATTTATATTCCGGGGAGGCGAGAGAATTTTTTAAAATTCAAAGTCTTGAAAATCGTCCACAATTAGTATATTACTAATTTACACATTTTAAACATTTTCATAGCTGTAGCACCTAATCTTAATAATTTCTCGAAACCACCTTTTAAATCGCCCATAAAATCCTTGTAAAAAGCAAAAATCCCTTATATTAATACCGAACCGTGATATTAGTTGTTTTTTGCAAAATAACTACCCAATTTAGGCCTAATTAACTTTAAGCTGATTGTCAGCACATTCCAATGTTAACCCTATTCCAGGGGCACAAATAGTTGAAAAGCATTTTGGTATATAGTTTTGAAGGAAAATAATATTTTCTGCACCACTTGCTTTCTTGTGGTGACGTCATCAAGAAAATTATGTTACGTAAATGTTAATTAAGTGTTGACATAACTTTCTGGAATGTTTCCACGCTACAGCATGTTTCCATCAAAAGTTAGGAAGATTTTCAGTGTCTCAAAAATTCCGACCTGAAAAGGATTAACTGCTGGATTGTTTTGTTGATGTTGATGTACCTAATTCACTTATATGGATAGTATTTCGATATGGTCATAAATTATGGTCACGAAAAAAAACACTTTTAGAACAGATATTAGACCGAAATGTTAGTCTAGAAATGTCAAAACCACTTAATTCATTTTCTCAATTCTAAAAAGAAAATCTATTGCGCGAAGTGAAAGAAAGGACCGGATTGTCTTAATAATGTTTGCACAAATGCTGAAGTCTACCGAAATGTGTCATTAATGTCCATTCTCTGTTTTTTGTCGATTGAGAAAAGTGATCACAACATCGTGGATACATTATTATATCAAGGCAGTTTACTTTAACCCTATTCAGGCCGGGCTATTTTGAACATTTTGTGGCCGAGGGGGGGCGGATGGTATGGTGATAAAACTTTGCACTCTTATAGTCTGACATAATACCAACAAAATGGTACCAAAAGTTTTTTGATGACGTCATTATTATTCTAATGACGTCATTAAATGCACTGGTCACTATGGAATTTTAGTCAAAATTAGTATCAAAGTTGAAACTTGCCAACCGCTGTTTTTATGATGATGAAAATTTGTACATTTATAGTCTGTGGTATTACAAACAAAATGATACCAAAATTATTTTGATGACGTCATCATTTTAGTAATGACGTCATCAAATATGTTGCTAACTATGGACTAACATTGATATCAACGTAGAAATAAATGAACCGTTAGTGCTATGATGATGAAAATTTGCACACTTATAGTCTGTCATAATACAAACAAAATGGCATCAAAATTTTTTGATGACGTCATCATTTTGGTAATGTACCTGATAAAGTACCTGTCACAAAAAGTCAATTGTGACGTCACAACACCCAAATAATGAAAATTATTCCCATTTTCATAATCTCCTTGAAATTTCCTTTCTAATGATATATAATATC
>JAULBZ010009183.1:0-10195 GCA_032360805.1 Neoturris breviconis | reverse complement strand
TAGTATTTGATAAAAAAGGAAACACAGATATTTTGATGTTTAAAAAGTCATACAGAAAGACAGGGAACTATCCTTAAGGGGTAGTGGGAAAAGTGTATTTCAATGTTTTCTTTATTTTTATTACAAACTACCGTACTGTATGTATGCACTACCAGATTCAACACTTTCAGTGTTTTTTCTTTTTATTACAACTATGTATGTACTACCAGATACACAAACCAGGGATCAGGGTTAGAATTATGGGAATCAAATTTCTCAAATACGAAATGTGACTTCTTAATTCATACCCTGCAGATAACTTGAATATATATTCTTTTTATTCTTCATGGACAGTTTTTCTTTAGATATTAAAGTTTTGAGGTCTTTTAATTTTAAAAATTCCTCTTTCAAATTTGAAATTGTGGACTCGCAGTCAATATTTGTTGTTAGCATTTGTACAGTGACATGTGTATTGGATTTGTTGTTAGCACTTGTACGGTAGCACGTGTATTGGATACAATAAAGTCATAGAAATGCTAATATATATGGTCTATCATCCATTCTGACGTTTTCTTTTTGTTTTGAAGTCAACTTTAAATAATTTGAACAAATTTCTATTTCCCTTAAGTGTCCGAATTCAGGGCTGGAAATAACAGCCGGTCATCACTGTGGGGAAGAAATTTTTCAGAATATTTTCAGCCGACTTGGATTAAATAGATGCTTACTGTAGTCTATATTGTAGAAGACCATGTTCTGTATGAATCTGCACGCTTTCTAAATCCAAATAAGAGTATAAATCTCTCTTCACCACACAGGTTTTTTGCAAAAACTCTCCTCCTGCCTGATGTAGGAAAGACCAGAACAAAAATATCAACCAATGAACAATTTGGCATTGGTTATCAATTAGTAGATGGACTTATTTATCTTTAACCTGTTATTATTGTGTATTTATTATGTGTAGCCTGTTATATATATATGTACAGGGTATATACCTTGAATCTATGGAATTTATGGTAATGGGATCAATGCAACTGTTAGCAAAGAGTTACAACTTTTGCAGTGTTCTTTTAATTTTAAATCTGCACATTAAATAATGACTATTATATTTATAATGCTAAAATAATTTAATGGCAAACTCACCTTTTCAGCATATTTTGAATTGTTTAACATTACTTTCCCATTTTTAGAATTGTATGTAAACAAATATTTCTACTCGCCACAAATAACAATGTCGAAGGTTGAAATTACGCCTGCAGATGTCATCAAAATATTGGAAGGTACCGTAAATATAGTTTTATCGAATATTGAGGGTTTTTTTGGAGCGTGAAAACACAACAAGCACCCTATGAAAATCAACAGGTTTACTACCCTTTTGAAGGTTGACAACCTCACAACATATGATTAAACTGTATACTCAGTGGGCAAAAACTTGTTCAAAGTCCACAGTAAAGACACTAGAACAATGTTGAATGCGTATTACTGTGAACTTTGAACAAGTTTTTGTTATCTGGATATTGGTTTTTATAAATTCTGTACATTAAAACTGATTGGTCTCATTGAAATGGTTTACTTTTCATAATGTTACTTAGCTAGTATTCTTCTCTTGCTCTTAAAGATATCTTTAAACTTTCACTTTTGATAACTTTTTAACCTGATTTGTTCTTCGATATTATACTGTACAATATTGTACCTTGATGTTATACATTACATATATCCATTATATACCTTGAATTTTAATACATGTACCGTAATGCATCAATTAAACGCCCTTTATGAAATAATATTATCTCAATCAATGTTTATGTTTTGCCTACTGTAATCTACATTTCTTTATATGTATGTCTTTTAGCAATGATCAACTTTATGGATATCACCCTACTTGGTGAAGCTTTAACCCCAAATGCAGACATGGAACGAGAAGAAAACGTAAATCGCTTAAATATGCTCATTGAAAAACTTAATCATATTAAAGATGTTGGTTTTCAAAAAGTACCACCACAAAAGCAAGCATCTGTTAAACAATCCAGGAAATCAGAAAAGAGAGGTAATACATACATTTATAGGTATTACCCAGTAGGCAACAACTTGTTTAAAGTCAGTTCAATGTTGTTCTAGCATCTTTACTGTTGACTTTGAACAAGTTTTTGCCTGCTTGGTATAATGATAATTTAATTGCTCAAATAACTATTTTAAAACATATCAAAGCGCAATGGCTACCTTGTAGTAAATAAAAGAGGGCTGAAGTAGATATTTGCCCACTTCCAACAGGAAGTTCCAGAACCCTCTCTCTGCCTTATCGAGAAGACAATGTGACTGAGAAATGCCAGACTACTGTGAATTAATCTCAACATACCTGCTTAGATTACTTTAATAAAGGTACTAAATTTAACAGGTACTCATGGCAGAACCACTACCCAAAATTTGAGTTTCATGAGTGTTAAATTTACAAACTTTTTCTCAAGTTTTTAAATTTGCGTATGAGCAAGTTTTGAAACTTTTGCTAACATCCATTGTAAAACCATTGTGAAATTATAATATATGTACATAGAGTTCGCTGTAAATAAATGATAAAAGGCATAAAAAGAAGATAGTATCCACCTCATTTTGTAAGTCTATATTTGGAATTTTTAATCTTTATTTTTAAAAATATTACAGATAGCTCGATTGAAAAAGTTTATGGCGTATTAAATATTTGCTTGTGGGTAATTTGATGCATTTCTATAAAGCATTAAATATCACAGATGTCTCAAAAACTGTTAAATCCACAAAGTTTAGTACTCAAAAACTGAAATCCACAAAGTTTAGTACCTATAAAGTTTAGTACCTTTGCAGGTATGATGTGTAATAATAAGCTAATTCGTGATGAACGGATTGATAAGCTGGCGCTGAATTACATTTATTTCACTTATTGGGTTTATTACTTTTGTCGGGTCAAAAGTTGCTGTAAAAAAAGAGATCAACCTTTGTTGATTACATAAGTAGGAATTATTAAATTTGTTATAGTTACGGTGCTGCTTGAGAGGAAAGGTTGCCTGCCTATAACCCTAATGTATAGAAAATATAGAAATCTTTTTTTAAAAACTGACTAACACTGTAGGAAAAACTCATTGATAAATAGTAAAAAATCTCTTAAGGTATCCATAATTTATATTCAATCCCTATTAAAATCAGTCATGTTTCTATCCAGTGTATACTATAAGAGATGGTCACGAAAATAGAATTGGTAGATACTGCAATGGAGTGGATTCTTCCTACTGAAGATACCAATCCATTGCAGATCATTATTTTCGTTGAATTTAAACGAATTTAGGATCTTTCAACTTACCAAGCAGTGTTTAAAATAAGAGCAAGTAATCACTGTAGTGGAGTGATTTGTGAACGTTGCTTCAGGCTATAAAGTCTAAAGCAATGCTCAAAAATCCCTCCTATACAGTGATTATTTGTTCTTATTTCGAACACTGTCAAAATAGTTGCTTTCATATAAAATTTATTTCCTGAGATGCCTATAAATTTTACATGACTATTTTACCTTCGTCATTATCTGTACATACATGCAAGGTAAAACATTTCTACATTTCTAAAAAAGTTTAAACAAAATGATTTTATTTACTACTTAATGTCCGAAATAAGAGCGAATAATCACTGTGGAGGAGGGAATTTGAAACATTGCTGCATGCTTTATAGGCATATTTTTCTTAACATAACACTTTCCTTACCCTTCTCCACAGTGACTTAAAAATATATTTGTTTACCTAGCTTTTAATCACAAACACACCTGCTTGTATGCTAACAATTATACACATTGTTCCCAAAAGAACTAAGAAAATAAATATATAGCATATTTACTTACATATTTCTATTTACTTAGAGATTTCAATTTGAAATTTAGAAAATAATTCTTTTGATGCATATACAAGAGCTAATAAATACACCTAAAATATTCTACAGTGAAGAGTTTTGTATTAAGAAGCTTGCAATTGACAGGACTTAAAATAACTGCCGGTCATTAATGTGGAGAAGAGATTTTTCAGAATATTTTCGGCCAAATCTCTTCTCCTCAGGGATGATTTAACTGGAAGATTTAAGATTTGATCTGATTGATCTCTTCATTTGATTTGCAAAGTTGTCGACTTAAGACTCTTCTCCGCATGTATTTATTTATTTTTGTGTATATCAGTGATCAAAATTAGAGTAAATAATCATTGTCGAGGAAGTAATTTTAAGAACAACTTCAGGGAATGCTAAAAAAATTACTCCTCCACAGTGATTATTTGTAGTATTTTATGGTAGTAAGTATTTGCTTATAATATAGCAGTATATATTTGAAAATTAAGAAATTGTAAAATCAAGTTATGTTGGCGTTCAAAAATTAGGAACAAAATATGAAGAAATCGAAACATATTTATGAAGTTCTTTGGGGTAATGTATAATTTAATCTCACTAAATTGACCCATTCTTTTTGGCGAATGCATGGCTTTTATAAATGTAAATACTCCAAGGAACCTTGTCCAACTTTTTATTTTGCTAAAATCAACTTTTTAGTAGATTTAAAGAAATAAATTCAACAAAATTGAAACTGCACTGGAGAGTGTAATGTTTTTTCATTTTGAAAAAAACACTCCATGGCATGATCATTGACTAAATACTCTTCTCCGCAGATTTTTTTGGTAGATTTAAAGAAATAAAATTCAACAAAAATTCGCAGAAGTGTGTTATGTCAATGAGCAAGAATGGTCTCAGGGTCTATTCTAGGAAAATTTTAGGCAACTGTTTAATATAAAAATTGGCATTTTTCAAGCTGACCACTATACTCAAAAAACACTCCTCCACTGGTTATACTAAGAAGTATGTTTAGAATAAGTTGCAATTGATTGGTTTCTTTCGTCTTTTCTATTTTCTGTAACACTTGCTCTTTCCTCTAGAAAAACCTCCTCGAAGTGAAAGTACTGGCAGCTCATATATGGACATGAATCAAGGATCTCCTAATTTAGTAACGAAAGATACTCCAACACGTATGTGAAGTTATCTATCTTCATTGCAGTCTGAAATAAGAACAAATGATCACTGTGGAGGAGTGATTTTTGAACATAGCTTTAGACTTTGTAGCCTGGAGCTATGCTCAAAAATCCCTCCTCCACAGTGATAATTTGTGTTATATGTGATCACCTTTATTGTTTACTAAGAAATATGTTATTCAATGGTCAAGAGCAAATAACCACTGAAGGGGTGATTTTTGAGCATAGCTTCAGGCTATAAAACCTGAATGAGCTCAACAATCCGGTGATTATTTACTGTTGTTTTGACTGTTGTTATTGTAATTGGTTTGTTATGTATCATGAATCTAAACAGATCCCACAAGAAGTTCTAACCGAAATACTTAAAGAGATTCTAAGGTAAAAATACAAGTTGATTTCATATTGACGAGCTTAGTCAGTTATTTTCAAGCTTGTTCCTTCAGTGTTCAGAATAAGAGCAAATAATCACTGTGGAGGAGTGATGTTTGAGCATAGCTTTGCGTCAAATCTCTCTTCCACAGTGATTATTTGCTCTTTATTTTCGAACACTGTTCTTTTATATGATTAATATTATCTTCCATTTTAATTGCTAACATCATAACGGTATAAATCTGCAATTCCACGCTTTCCTGTTGTGAATTTGCAAATCATGAAAGAATTTGGAAAGAGAAATTACAAGAATTAGAACCACAAATATGATGCATTCAGGCCGCTGAATTTGCAATGGCATTTCCCTGCGGAAGAGCATCTTAAGAGGCTAATTTGCAGTCAACAGGCTGCAAATTAGTCATTAAAGATTCTCCTCCACGGGGGAATGCCAACGTGAATTCAGAGGCCTGTGTATTATTAATCTGTTTTGCTCTGTTTTTTGGTTAGTTTTGTTGTGTTTAAGATGTTTATGAACAAAAAAAACAAAAAAAACCCCTAAGAACTGTAAAATTAAAAATGTAGAGAAATAAATATGAGATACATAAATTATTATTTAGAAAGACTAAATGATATGTTTTTGAAAGTAACAAGTTTATTATCGAAGTAATTTTTTATCGTACTAGATGCAGTTAAACCCATTGAACAAGAGAAAGTACAACCTGAACCTATTGCGGTTGAAGAAGAACAAGAAGATTATGAAGTGCCAAACAGTAAGTAGAAACCTTTAAAATTCGTTACCAGGAGAAGAGTGCTGAATCAATGATCTTGCAATTGATTGGTTTCTTCGTCCCGTATCACGAAATCACGAAAATACAAACTTCTGAGTGAGAGTCGATGTAAAAAATGTACATAGCCGATTACATAGGTTTTATTCATAGATTCTGTACTTCATTTATTATTTTCTATTTGATTTTATTGTCATTATCAATATTACTTTCATTGCTAGATCCAGCAATCTGAGTAATCATTAGGAATCGACTGTCACAAGGAGAGAAGTATTCAATCAATGCCAGTACAAATTAGTTGGATATTTTGAAGGGAACAAGACTACTAAAGGACCAAATACAACATAAATGAAACTGCAGAAAGTGTGTTACGTAAACAACTTTGAAATGGATTGGTTTCTTTGAAACCAAGAAACATATCCATCTCAAGATCGTTGACACAGTACTTATTTCTGTAATGCTTATAGTTAAAGTGCGGGGTATTAATTTTACGCTCTTCTTTGTAAAGTGTTTGAAATAAGAGCAAATAATCACTTTATTTATAAACGTAGCTTCAGACTAAAATGCCTGAAGCTGTGTTCAAAAATCCCTCCTCCATATTGATTATCTTGACCACTGTTGTATATGGTTTTTTTTAGGTGGATTCGTTCAAGATGCTGTATCAAATAAGTCTCACGAAGAAGTTATATCTTACGAAGAGTTAACGAAGAAAGTGAAAAATCTTGAAAAGTTTACCCCGAATGAGTTGAAAGAAAATTGTACTTATTCAGGTTGATTGCATATTCATATTTAATTTGCTGACAGAAATGTTTTATCCGTGCAGAAGAGTCCTGAATAGCAAATAGATTTTTCATTAAACAACAATGTGCCATAGACGCAGTGGTTCAAATAAGAGCAAAACAATCACTCCAGATATCTTTAAGCTTTGTAAGCTAGGATAAAAAATCACTCCTCCACAGTGACAGTGAATTTGCTCTTATTTCCTTCACTAAAGTGTAGTGGTTGATACATTCCAGGCCTCTGAATTCACAACAGCATTTCCCTGTGTATGACCATCTTTGGAGACTAATAATGTTCAGCCTGTTGGCTGCAAAATAGCCTTCAAAGATGCTCCTCCACAGGAGAATGCCGTCGTGAATTCAGAGGCCTGATATTCCAACATCATTCTGGCCATCATTGACTCAAAATTTCATCATGCTGTAGTTGGGGTAGTCGAGGTAAATTAGTGGTAGAAGCTTAGGACCAAGGAGTCTTCAGGTTGTATCTAACTTCAGTCTACTGAGTTAGTACTATGTATAACAAAGAACTTATTGCAAGGAGGAATAACATATGGCAGCTAATGTTTTTTTATGAACTTTTTTATAGGATATTTGTTGAAACACAAGAAGAGGGTGTTAACGAAATGGCATAAACGTTTTTGTATTTTAAGAGATGATTTTCTATTCTATTTCAAAACGGAAACCGATGACAAAGAACAAGGCATTATTATTCTTCCTGGATATACATTTGCTGTTCCACCTAAAGATAAAGGATATCTATTCATGTTGGAATCTGTTGATAAGACCAGAGATAGTTACATGGTAAGTAGTCATGTATAGAAGAAATCAACTTAACTTCCTACAGCTCAGACTCGGTTATTTCTCAAATTGACCACAAATTGACCTCTTAATGTACTAAATGTTCATATACCGTTTAGTTGTTTCATTCTTCTTTCCATTGGCTACCTTTGCCCAATTAGTCTGTGAGTCATTTAAATATATTCAACTATTGTACAGATATATAAAAAAATCTCTAACTGCCTTGCATCGTGTATGGAATTTCCAGTTGATTTTTTTGTTCAGTTGACACAGGGGTTAAAAGAACTGCCGGTCATCACTATAGAGGCCAAAATAGCTAAAAATATTCTAAGAACTCTCCCCACAGTTTATAATAAACACCACTTTGGTGTAGAAGGCATTTATTGGAGGGTGGCGTGTATTACTCTTGATTTGAAAATGCAGCGTCTATTAGGAACCATCTCCAAAATTAAGTCAACGAGCTTGTAATTAATTGGTTTCTTCGGTACGAAGAAACCAAGCAATCGCAAGATCGTTTATATTGAAGATGGTCCCTTAGAGGGATGTATAATGCTGCTTACCATGCAAGTAAGTCAATAAATTCGTTCTTTGTATATTCTTTAAATTAATAAATCTTTAATTGGATCTTTAATTGGATCTTGTGTTTGGCTGTAAATCTGCCAAGTTTTGTATGAGTAATATATGCTACTCGTACTAGTAATTGTATGAACTAGAGTACAATTAGCAACTAGTAACAAAGAAAAGCATCAAAACTTTACCGAGTCTGAAGGGCTAAATTTAGATTATCTTTGTTACGAGTGATTTGGCCATTAATTTTGAGACAATAAGCATATGATTACTGGTTAATTTTACTCGGAAATTCTTGCAATGACAAGCAAAATGTTGTGAATAAATATGGATTAGTCAAAGAATACGTTGTCTGAAGAGAACAGGAAATGAAAAATGTAAACACATGCTACTGCATTGAATTGCTAAAGTTAAAAAATTATAATACAGACCAGATACCATTGCATAGTACACTTCAGTTTGCAACAATCATATAAAAAGAGAAGAAAGTATAATCTGGTCTGCATTCTACATTTTTTGCATTACAGATTAATTGTACTGCTGCCAAAGTAGCTCCGCAAATGCGAAGCGTGCTCTTCTTTTTGCTCCGCAAAAATGCAAAATTAAGTGGGAATGAAATACACCTTTAACCCCTGGTACCAGCATGCTGTGGTTAGAGATCAACTTGATCTGGGAAAAGAGTGGTGTCCTCCAATGAAAGGGGAGCCTTTGGGTTGTCTCCAATTGCTGTCTACTAACTTACTACTTACGCCACTGTTTGCAAAAAAAATTTCCTCTACAATGATTATTTTCTCTTATTTTTAAAACTGCACTACGTCAAAAAGGGTAAAGCAAGCCTGAATATAACTGCTGGACATCACTTGTGGAGGAGTGTTTTTTGAGTATAGTGTTCATATACTTGAAAAAAACCAGGTTATATTCAGGCTTGTAAAGAGAGTTCTTGGGAAATGTCTTTTTTAAATTTTAGTTTCAAGCTGATCACAAAGATGAGTTTGAACAATGGAAGAAACATATAAATGTAATTACAAGTAAAACGCTGAGCACAGAAGCGATTGGTATAATGAACAAAGTGGCTGGTGAACATCTGGAAGATAGTTATGAGGGAGGTAGCATTGATCAAGGTTTGTGTTATAATATGTTTATGCTGTTGTGTATTACTCTAGAAGAGTGATTTTCAATCATTGTTTCAAGCTTTTGTTGCATTAAAATCACGCCTTTATTTTAATGAAAAAACCCGATTCATTTACCATTGTTTCCTCCACAAGAATTTTATATTTATCATCTGATATTCTTAGACCTACTGATTACTATGCTAAATGAAATATAGTATATATTGTTGATACAGTACTCTTGTTATTGTTATTGTTTAGATAATGAAGCTGAGAATAATCCAGAACAAGGAGGTAAAACCAATAATTTCATTTCTCACATTATTTATAATTTATGCAATCTTTGAAATGCCAATACCCAGTAGGAAAAAACTCGTTTGGCATTGTACTAGCGTCTTTACTGCTGACCTTTGAGCAAACAAGTTTTTGCCAACTGGGTAGTAACTGGATTGGAGTGATATATGAGCATAACTTCATGCTTACATTGGACGGAATAGAAGTGATTAACTGGGCTAAAGCATAGTGATGATTTACTTCGAGTATTGATACTTTTTGCTTGCATAAATATTTGTTAGTTTATAAAAGTGAAATGACCAGCACTAATGGGAGTTATTTTTGGGGGGTTTATTAGAGAGGGCGTTTATAATTTTTTTGAACTTTTAAAGGGGCATTTAAAAGAGAGCGGGCGTTTAATAAAATACGGCACCCGTGTTGTACTTCAGGGCTCGAAATAACAGCCGGTCATCACTGTGGAGAAGAGATTTTTCAGAATATTTTCAGCCAACTTGGCTGAA
>JAULBZ010009182.1:0-10195 GCA_032360805.1 Neoturris breviconis | reverse complement strand
ATAAATAATACACACCAGAGTTTCTTTTTAACGCTATATATGCTGGGAGAGGGAGCAGATTCACTAGTTTTTCATCCCCATGAATGTACCACGTTGTAAGAAGCAATGCTTGCAGTACACTCCCTTTCGCACTTTTAAAAAATGAAATGGAAGCAGTGCTGATGACGAACGTAACCCTTTGACCTTATTTCTACTGGGGGAGAGGGAAAGGGGGAGGGGGGATAGTGGTTTCAATTTAAATTTTCCCCTAAAATCTTTTTTTTAACCACCTGTTTTGACTTAATGACGTCATCCTAATTAATGACGTCATTAAACAAATAATTGTACCAAAATGTTAATCATGTGTTGACCTAACATTATCAACACTGTCGCATGGTCATATCCAAAGATATACAGGGGAGGGGTGGGTTGACCTCCCACCCCCCCTCCCCCCAGCGCCCCAGTATTGAGAAGCCCTCAAAAGACCCAGTATTATTAGGGTTAACTCTCACCATAGAATTATCAAATAATGTTGTGCACGGTTATAGTGTAAAAATTGATTTTAGAGTTGTCTCCGAAGTACACCACTTTATTCTTGGCCATTTAGCTAGGTTACTATTTCAGATTCCCCTTAGAGCCTTTTGGATAGGAGAGTGAAAGAACACTAAATGTTTATACAAACAAGTATCCAATAAAAACAATATGTGTGTATAAGTAAAAAGTTAAAAACACATTCAGAAAAAGAACAGTTATTCCGGTCTTTACTTAATTTAGCGCGAATGAATGCGTTTCGACATGGTTTTCAAGATGCGAATAACATTATAAGTAGTTTTTCAAGCGAGAACGGTATTCTCCGGTTGATACGGTAGTCTTCCCGTATATCCCGTTAGGCACGGCCAGGACTTGGAAGCAGAATAAATGAATCTTTACCATATCAAAGTTTTGTTGGAATATTACTTTCTTTGACTTAACGTATTTTTCCGTAACTCGGAATTAAACAAAATTATAGCTTAATGACATCAGTAATTTAATAACAACACCAGTTTATGGTTTCACATTTTCGGAAAGCTTCTTTTAATGAATATATCTCACCAGCCAATCTGCATTAATTTGCCCATCATCTACGTCACGACTATTTCGACTTTGGTATATCGACTTTGTCTATGTTCTGATTTACAAACAAAATGGCTGCCGATGGCAGGACGTTCGCTCCGACACTGAAAAATAAAAATCGACCCCAGTCAACATTACATCCGTTTTAATTAATCTGAAGTCCTAATTCATATTCAGTATCGATATATCTTTAAATGATTCCATTTCAGCTTGATACCCTAGATTCCCTTTAAATCAAACATTTGAGTTATTTCGAACCAGACGCAAATATGCGTAAACAATGTCGCATTATCTCATTGAATGATGATGAAAAACGACAATGTAGAGACTTTCATTGCCATTGACTGAACCACAGTCAAAACTGTCAGAAGGTTTTCCATGTAAAGATATTACGCAAAAGATGGAACTTGTAGCCAAAGACATAAATGATCACGCAACAAATAGAGATATTGAAGAACTCTTTAGAATCATAAAAGCAGATGGTTCCACATTTAAAATCACAAAGCGAACCAACAAATGTGAATCTGAGATTTTATTAAACATTTTAACACAGATATATTGAAAGAAGAGCTAAAAAAAATCCCATAATGCATTAAGAAACTGAAGCAGATACCAGCTGACACCATTAAAACTGAGACACTTGATTTAACAGAAATAAAAGGAGTATTAACGAAACTGAAAAATGGTAAGGTCGCAAATGACATCCCAGCTGAATTATTTAAATATGCACTGTCATCCACAGTTACGTTTAGATTTGATCTAAAAAAATTGAAAAAAAGAAACGTTGGCCGGTTGATGGCTACCCCACTCTAGCTATACATTTTATCTATATATTTTATCAAACTTTATGCACTTTTGAATATAAATTCCGCATTACAATATATAAGTGGACCAATCAAAATGTTAGAAAATTAAATGATTGCGTGATTTTGCAATTTTTATATCACGCAAAAAAAAAAATAAGGAGCACTGTAAGAGGAAAAAAAACAACGGACGCTCTGCAAAAATAATTTTACATCCCGAAGCCAGCGCGCAATGAAACCAAGCTGTTAAGTGCCAAAATTCTTTATTATATTCTCTAGCTTTTCAAAAGTATACTGTCAAACAGCTAAAAAGTTTTGGTGTGTTACGATTCCGAGTATAAATCTAGTTGGTTTCTACACTTTTTTTGGTTGATTGATTAATTGCTTTCAGACTCTCTCAGGAGGGTGCCGATCTCTGGTAATGCACGGGGGTGTCCGAGGTAAAACATTTTTTTTCGTCAAAAAAACCCCTAACTTCATCAAGTTAGAATATTTTCCCCGTACACCCGTACAATGTCGAATTTTTACGAATCCCTAGATGCCGGCGGATCGGCACCCTCCCTCTACCACAGATTTAGGTTAATATTGTTCTGCTTGATTCTAATTTTCAGATCAATGCATTCAAAAGAAATCTGCATATTTTGGTCTGAAAAAAGTCGATAAGTAGCTAGTTCTAGCCATAATTTTTTGTAGCATGTTTTTTTCAAAACAGTTACTTTCTCCACATCACATCATATAGATACACGTACGATCGAAGTTGAAAAAGGTTTGCATGCAACAAATTTAAGTTCATAAAATATTCACATGCAACAGCTTCTTCTTTGTGTAAATGAAAGTTTGCATGTAAGTTATTCTTGTGAGTTTCGCTAACCTAGTTTCGCTAAGAAACGCGCCAGAGTTGTTTTGATCGCATGATAATAATATGTACAATTAAGCTGGCCAATGGTTTTTAACTACATGGAGTAAACCAGAAACGAGGGTGCAGTATGTGCTGGGCAAGCTATACTTTAGCTCATCTCCGTCACATCTGACATAGCTATATGATGCATAAAAATGTATCTCCAGTGAAATCCCAGTTCTTAGCTTCATTAAAGTCTTTCCTCATGCCCTCCCCCACTCCCTAGGTTTTCAGAGCCCTAAAAAGCCTAGGCTTAATAAGGTTAACCCTATTTACCCCGGGGGTACTTTTTACGTTATTGTATTTGTAAAATTTTCAGCAAACAATTTTTCCAAAAAGTTCATCCAAACGGACCCAGAACCACTTTTAGCCTTCGAGACCGAATTTATTTTGATTATTATTATTATTATTTATTATTTTGATCTACAAGGCATTACAACGGCTTTTTATTATGTAGTAGTTGATAAAAAAGTCGTAATTAGCAAATATAACAATATAGTCAATTGTTCTAGCTAAATTTCCATTTTCGCCTTTCAAATCAGGTTTTTACGGGTACTGCGGTTGGATACTCACATTCGGCATAAAATGATGATGTATGGAATATTTTATTCTATTTTCAGACAGTAGAGAGTCTGGGGTATTTTGTGACCAAGTTTTAAGTAAAACGGAGCAGCAGTTCGGAAGTTATTGGAGTGTGATACATTGTACCCCCCTCCCTCCCTCCGGGTTATTAGACCCCAAAAAGACCGGGGTAAATAGGGTTAATACAGGAACCGAGGAAAAGTAGAGTTTTGTAATATATTCCTGATTATTTTTATTTTAGTATGGTCGAAATATATATGATGAGAAGATGTATAAATTCAATCCACCTGTTCGTGCACAATGTTGGAGAAATGAAATAAGTTTCAAAGCATCCGGTATAGCAATGGCACTTTTTAAATATTGCGGTAAACTCATTATTATCATTTGTAAACGATATCACATTGCAACACTCACTACATGTGTACAATACAACTCTGTTTGTTTTGATAATAAATTTGGATCAACCGAAACCCGCTCCCTTTTTGACATGTTTTATCTGCAAATTGGCGCTGGGAACTATGTTCCACATACTTTTGTTTGCATCTTAAGAACGGCTTAATGAAATAGAAGCTGTGTGAGATTTTCCAGCTACAACCCTTTACATAAATCCTGATCCATTTTAAGAATTTCGACTATAATACACACCACAAGAAAAATATAAATGCGGAAAACGACCACGAGCAGTCCCAAGAGATTTATGCCAGAGTAGGATCTTAGATCTTTTTGCAATCTCGACAAATGCTGTTATTTCTGGCAGCTTAGTACACCGGCTCTCGGAAGAAATTCAAATTTTGATGCAGTTCGTCTTGGTAATCATAAATTTACAAATTTATATTCCCTAAACGATGTCATCAAAAATAATATCGTCAGAAAAAAACATAATTGTTTATTTATTTATTCTTTATTTGACGTTGGTTACTTCAATATGTAATAGTTACTAATTTAATTAAACAATAAAAACAAATAAAAATAATAATTAATAAATTAAAAGAAAAAATAATAATTATATTTGTAAAAAGTTACGAGCATTCTTTACAGTTGCAATATATGCGTACTTTCTCAATGGCAACTTTAAAATCATGTTCTGAAAGCAACCTGAACTTAGTCGGTACCTAAAAGGAATTAGAGCTGGACATAGTGTGAACACGTGGTGTTTTTAGGGTACAAACTCTTCTAAGATTGTAGCCAGTGGCCCATTCAGAAAATTTGTTCCTCATTATTTCAGGACTTATCAAGCAGTAGAATCCTCAGATTTTTAGTGTGGATAGAAGTAGACTTCGTTTCTTGCAGCAACTCATTCAGTGTAAGAAAGAACTTGTTTGCTTTTGCACCAACTTTTTTGCACACAAGGCTTTCCTATGCGTAGCATTAATTATATTGTGTGCCTGCTTACTGCAGAACATCCATACTAACGGACAATAATAAAACGACGATATAATATACCAGTTCAACGGTAGGTCCGTCTGTGACTGGCTCAGATAATTTCTTATCGATTTTATCTTTTGTGAAGCCTTTTTACAGATTTCTTTTACATGAGAATTAAAAGTTCACTGGCTATTAATTGTAACACAAAGTAATTTTGCAACATTAAAACAGGTGACACTGATTGTTCAGAATTTTATCGATAAGCTGCAATCCTTAGTTCCTGTAAATATTAACTGGAATTTTCCTGAACTTGCAACCATGTAGTCGCACTTAAACCATCACAATATACTTGAAACATCTGTATTTAAACGCCTCAGAACAATTTTAATAGAAGAATCGCAAATGTAGAGCGCTTTAACATCGGAAAAATTACAGACGTTTGATTCATTGACTGAGAATAGCAGATCATTGATGAAAATGTTAAAAAGTATTGGACCTAAAAGATCCTTGAGGAACACCAAGCAAAGTGCCCGCGGCATATCCATTTTGCGATAACTTTTTTCCTATTAAATTTGGTAACGTTTCCTAACTTTTACTAAAGATTGTCATTAAGGATATTTTTAAAACTATTTTGGTTACTCTTCCGGGGGTTACTTAATTCTAAACAAGGGGGAATTTTTTGAAAATATAAAATATTGTTAAAACAGTCACTGTTGTTGCTAGGCTATCCTTTCAACAAGTAAATAGTATTTATGGAAAGAATAAATGAAATATATAAATTTCTCGAAAATTGAAGATTTTAAAGACCAGATAGTATATTTTACAGGTCGCAAATTTGCTGTGAATGATGGCGACATACCAGGTACCAATGATATCATCAACTCGATTTTTTATGCCAAAGTGTTTATATTGAGTTGTTTTATAAGTTTACCAAACTTCATGCCATATGCGTTTATGGTTTGCAAATAAAAGGCAGTATTCTACAGAACAAAAATCTGGTTTTATTGATGACGTCATAACAGGTGCCAGTGAAATCAATTTGAAGTCAATTTTTTTTCCAAAGAGCTTGAAAAACGTTCAAACAAGTTTTAGTGACCAAACATTTTTGGTCATAAAAATAATTTGATCCACCAGCTGTTTTGCCTTGATGACGTCATCATAATTAACTACGTCATCAAAACATAATTGTGGCAAAATGTTTATTATGTGTTGACCTACAATTCAGTGTTTGCGCACTGTAGCGTGGTTCCACCTTATGTTATGTTGGGGGTTTAAACAACCCCAGTATTGAAGAACCCTCAAAAAGCCTAGTATTTATAAGGTTAAAATTAGAATGTCTCTAATTAAGAATTTTTTATAATTTAGAGTCAGCTAGTTTTCAAACATGGGGTAATTGGAGTGAATGTGCAGGAGATCTTTGTATTAGCAATGGGACGATGAATCGAACGAGAAAATGCATTCGTCAAGAAGTCGAAGTAGAACATAAATACTGTTATGGCTTTAACAAAGAATATGATGTTTGTATAACACCTTGCAACTATTGTACGTAAAATGTTCTAATTCTCTAATTTACTTACAATGGAAAAATGCTACAACATTAATCGTTTTTAACCCTATTAACACTAGATGGAGAGTGGGGGGATCCCGGCCCCTCCCACATTATGTTTTTATAACTTTTGATTGGAACGCGCTATTAAGCTAACATTTTCAGAGTTTCAGTTTGTATCCTTTAGACAACTTTTCCCAAAAGAATTCTCCCGAAAATCCGTCCCTATCTCCCTTGAGCACACCCCTTTTAAAGGTCACTAGTACCAAAAAAAAAAAGAAAGATATTTAATTCCCGTTAATTTGCGTGAAATTATTATGAATTTATATCCGGGGGTGCTTATAACTGGGATGTTATGGTACTCAGGTTCTCTTATATGAGTCCATAAGCTTTATCTACGATATACATACATAAATGGAACCACACAAAAGGTAGATTGGGCGTATTATAGTCAAAACACATCCATATAAACTTTTATTTAAGTGTTATGTCACAACTTAAATGGAGAGTCTGGCAATACGTTGGTCAGCTAACTGTGAACTAATTCTTTAGCTTGGTCTTCTTGGGTTGCAACTATCGAATCTGACATTACTTGTGGTTATGATAAACGGAGTCGAAGTAGAACTTGTCAAAATAGTATTGGTGACTCTGCAGAAGCAAGTAAATGTGGCACTGGTGCAAATCAAGATGAATTCACTTATTTTATTGAGGAGTGTTATCGTAAGCATGTTTACATTAGAGGTTTTTGCAAAGGGAATTGTTACGTCGACGAGAGTGGATTGGGGTTTCTTTTGGATAAGAAGAAACCAATCTATTGCAAAATCGTCTGAACGGCCCCATATTTTTCTTTCCAATCTGTACCAAAGGTACTTCAAACTATGAATTACATTTTAGCATAAAATAATTAGCGGGTACCATACTTCTGATGCCATTGCTTATCTTGGGTATGGAATTTATATTTTCTATGAGTAGCTATACTGTTTTGATACAAATAAATATCAGGAAGGGATTCAGGATAACATTTTGAATCTGACAGTCTGTCATATTTCGTATTAAAGAAAATTAAAAAATATTCTGCTATTTTTTTGGTCTATCATTGTTTGGAATTCTTCGTAATGCCGAGGATGATGAAATTATTTAAATAATAATTTTGGGAATATTGTTTCCTAATTAAAAGGAAAAATCAGGAAGTCTGAGCATGATGTCACTTTTATTTAAAAAAGTTATGCACAATTCAATAGTAGGGAACTGATGGCTCCCCTCTCCCAGGTCTAATAGCTTAAGAATACTCATTTGTGCAAACATTAATTTGTATATATTGACTTAAGATAAGAGTAAACATTTCAAATATATTCGGCAAAGTATCGCATCGAACAATTCGCTGTTAACTCACTAACTCTTCGAAATGACCGCCAGCATGTTTCACAGAACAATTTTGTCTTTATGAAACATTTTATGTGAAACATCTAACGTTAAAAGTGGCCAGAGCTTCAAACATTTTCAAATATAAAATAAACGCTATTTACTAGCTAAAGACAGAATACCTTCTACAAGAAAATTAATTCTTTACGTTTATCTGGGGGCAATACCCGATATTAGAGGTCTTAAATGTTTCAATGAGTCCTCTCCGTTATAAACAGTTGACACTAGAAAATTGAAAATTCGTCTGTGATCTAAGATTTAGGTCTATATATTTTCTTTGGAGGGATATTTTTACTATTTGTACTTGCGTTTTCTCGACAAATGTTCGAAAGTTCAGAAGTTATCCTCATACAATATTCTTAATTATTTTTCGTGTAGATCTTAGCAAGAGGACAGCAAGCAAACTGAATAAATGCTTTAAAAAGATATTTCGCTAATCAAAAGGAATTGACTTGCTTATTATTTCTAATACAAAAAGCTTTCTACCTGCTTTTATACAAATATTAGATATGTGTATATTAAACTTATCCCTATTTTTAATATTATTTCTTTTTTTTTTTAGAGGGGGTATTTTGATCTTGTATTCGGGGAGAGAGTCAAATTTACCTCCCCTTATAACACCCTATATAACTTGTATAACTTATATACACGCTGTAGTGTTGAAAAATTCTAGGTTAGGTTCACACATATTAACATTTTGCCGTAATTATGTTCTTGATGAAGTCACCAAGCAAAAACAGGTGTTTCAAAAAAACATTTTTTTATGTGAAAAATATTTTGGTCGCCAAAATAAATAAACATAACGGGTTGAGTACGTCTTCTACGGTTAAGAAGAAGACTAGAGATAAGAAAAAAGAACGTTAATTATGTTTGCATTATAATTGGTTAGAAAAATATATCGGAAGAGAAAACAGAAAGAAGAATTTCACTTGTAAGTTAATCAACGAATCAATGATCATGATAATCCTTTAAATATTTCCTAATGTCACCATCAAATTACGACTGGTAGCTACAAGACACGACACAAGTAAAGCCAATATGCAAAAAACGACCACGGAAAGTCCCTGGAGATTTATCTCAGAGATTTATCGAGTAGGTTTGAGTAAGACTTAGGACCTTAGGATCTTTTGCAAACTCGGCAAATTCTGTTTTCCCAAGCAGCCTAGTAACTAGGATTTTGGAATAAATTCGAATTTTCGTGTTATTTATTTTGCTAATCAAAATTATAGACTTTTCTCTAAGTTAAAAGTTTTGCAAAAAAATCACTTTTCTACAGTTTTATTTTCCGGGATTGTATAACAAAGTCATCTCATAGAAGAAGAATAATTGGGTCAAGGAAGCGACTTGTTGTTGCCCTTAGATAGCTACATAATAAAAAGAGATGCACAACAAAAATAGCTCAAGGCTCCTTCTGTTTACATTTTAGACGGCGTCTTGAGTCGAATGTTTACATAAAAAGTGTAATAATTTCATTGGTTAAAAAAATGCAAACCCACTGCGACCCAACAGATCAGCCGAAAAAGTTGAGCTCAGTTCAACTTTGGTTGGCAACGGAACAGCACGGGATCGCCATCCCAAAGGACAACTTCTATTCCCCTTGACCACGCTCCTTTGTCCCTTACCAGCACCAATTTTTTTTTGTTTTACTATTTTTAGGTTTCACGTTTAAAAACAACGTGATTTTCCAGGCAAAATTATAAAATGATGATGTTACTGAAAAACAATGCCGTCATCGAGAATATTTTTGGGCCATAATGCTCATTACAGTTGGTACTAATATCGTGCCGAGTTTTATGGTGTAATACCAAAACAATCCAGAGATCTCCAGGGGGTGCTCCTCCCCTCTAGTATTAAGGAGTCTCTAGAACGCCTGGTGTTAACCCTATTTAGGCCTAAGCGTTTTAGGGTTCTGAGTGCCTATTGCATGAGCCCCCCTCTCCCTCCATTAAATCTGAATGGCTGCATATTTTTCTTTCAAAAATGTACTTCAAACTATAAACTACAATTTAAAATAAACATAATTAGCGGGTGCCCTATTGTTTCATACTTATCACGCCATGGAATCCATATTTTGTATGAGTATAATGTTTTGATACAAAAACGTGTCACAAGTAACTTTTTATATAAAATAAACATCAGAAACAGATTTAGCATCGTGCGTGTCATATGGCGTATCAAGAAAATAAAAAATATTCGCCTATTTTATTTGATCCACCATTGTTTGGAAAGCATCGAAATGCCGAAAAGGAGCAAATTAAACTTGACAGGTTAATATTGAATCATGAAAGGAATAACTTGGAAAGATATGCCTTTGATGATGCCAACATTTTTCCGATGATGGCATCACAAAGATGTTTTAATGGGAAATTATGCTTAAAATATGCACGTTGTTAGATACGATTAAAAGAATTCTACAATCGTGTGCATATATATTTGGGAAAAAGGGTAATTCGTGCAAAAATTCGGAATTTCAACTTTGACAAAAAG
>JAULBZ010009181.1:0-10195 GCA_032360805.1 Neoturris breviconis | reverse complement strand
GAAGAAACCAATCAATTGCAAGATCATTGATTCAGCACTCTTCCCCTGGTAACGAATTTTGGAGATGGTCCCTAAATCTGACAGTAAATCCAAAGGTTTATATTTTAAACACAGAACAGTTCTAACACCTACACGCGTGAGTGGGTTGAGGTTTAAAAATAAGATGTGACTTCAGATTTAATATAAGATCAGAACAAAATTATATAATATAAGTAGAAATAAGTAAGATCTGATAAGTGTAATATGTTTTAACCCTTTTAAAAAAGTAAAATTCAATAATTTTGTGAAAAGTTAATCTATAATGAAGAGTGTTAAGTCAATGAGCTTGCAATTGATTGGTTTCTTCGGGACAAAGATCATTGATTCAGCACTCTTCCTCTGTAACGAATTTTGGAGATGGTCCCTAAAACGATTAATTCATAACTTTTGATTGGATGATGGTATGATAACGAAACTTTTACCAGTTGTTTATCATCATGACAGAAATCTGCTGACATGCCTACTAGGTTTGATAATAACTTTGATGAAGTCATATAATGATGTCATAACTTAGCAAGAAATTTTGATAAGTTTGGTGCCTCATACAGCCTGATGACATCATTTTCAAAATTGGCTTTCAGAACCTGCAAAGAGAATTAAAAAATCTTTTCTCAATTAAAAGTAATGGCTCCTTAAATGTAGGAAAAAAGCACAAATTGTTGATGTCCTCTTATTGTTACAATAACGGTAGAAAGTACTTGTGGCTGAGAATATTTGCTACAAGTTTTAATAGGGGGTATTATGCCCTCCCCCCTCTCCCTCTCCTCTCTGCTCATCATTTATAGGGTACCAAAAGAACCTGACCTTTATAGGGTTAAATATCAAGCCAGGGCTTAAAATAACCGCCAATCATCACTGTGGAGGAGAGATTTTTTCAGAGTATTTTCAGCCAAATTGTCTGACAATACTCTGAAAAATCTCTCCTCCACAGTGCTGACTGGCATTTATTTTAAGGCCTGTCAAGCTAATTTCACCTGGAGTATGTGTAAATCTGCACCAAGAATGAAAAATCCAATCCTCAAAAGATAACTGTCTGATATCTTTGAAGCTGAAAACTGTACTCAAAAACACACCTCCACATGTGATGTCCGACAGTTGAGGCTTGAAAATCACAAATTTATTGCGTTCTTCTAAGGATAAACAAGTTGTAAATATTTTCTTAACATCATCCTGCGCAGATGATCAGAATAATCCTTTCATTTGAGCATATGAGCAGAATAATCTTTTCATTATTATTTTGTCTGAAAATTTAAACTTTCGGATTATGATTCATCGTGTTATTTTCAAGGACTTAGATTAAAATAATATTCAGATTTGTGAGATATTTTTACAAAATATCAGTCTGGGGGCAGTTAAATTATGAAAATTTATGTGAATTATGTAATTTATGAGCTGATTTTTTTTATATGCATTGTTGAGAAACAGTGGTCAAAATTAGAGTAAATAATCACTGTGAGGAAGAATTTTTTTAAACATAGCTTGAAGCTTGACGTTATGCTTAAAAATCTCCTTCACTGTGATTATTTTACTCTTATTTTGACCCGCTGAAAAATAAATTGTAGTTGATCTTTACCAAATGAGTGAGAACTTGTTCAAAGTCATTAGTAAAGATGCTAGAACACCATTGAAAACATTGTTCTTGTGTCTTTACTGCAGACTTTGAACAAGATTTCGTCCACTACTAAACTATTTGAAGCATGATTTCTTTTCATTTGTGTGGCAATTGAACATCACATTACGTAAATATTTTGTAATTTTCCAAGAAAAAATAAATTTAAAATTTGCCTGCCCAAATATTAATTTATTATGGCATCTGATCATATCGTAAGCAATTGATTTTAGATAGCAAAAAATATAACGAAATCATAAAATATTCATTTTTTCTACGTGCAATTCATGAATTTATGAAGAAGGTTGTCTCGTACATCCGTGACAACTTTAGTTAGTATATTTGACATGTTAACACAAAAGAAAACATGACATTATCAACAATGCATCGTGATTAATATAATAATAATAAATAATACCTAATTAGGATAGGCATTCAATGAATGTCATGCAACTCATTAGGAAATATTTTATGTAAATAAGCACAAATCTCTATGTGCTTCAATCTAAATACAAACTTTACTGCACCATTCTTTAATGATGCTTATTTGGATGGTGTAAGTATAAGAAAGAAGGAACATTTATTTAACAGATAACGATACCATATCGAAATCTAGTTTTAATACTTCTATTGGAAAATCTCAAGCATCAGACAAAATTAAATAATAATCTTCACAATGTTTATTTCCGAGGTTGAGATAACTGCTGGTCCGAGGAGGAGAGATAATGTCCTCCGCTGATGAGGAGAGATATTTCAGAATTATTCGTATGATCTGCTATATTATATTAGTCATAATCATAATCTCATAATCTCAAGTTTGTCATCAATGAATGAGTAGCAACAGTCATACGTAAACAACATGAAATTAATTTCAATTTTTGAAAATGAATAAAAAAATCCAGTTACATTTTACCACAACATAAGACCGTCAAAGAAAATAAATTTAGTCACTTTTTACCACAAATAGTTGGTGTATAAAAAATAATGTAACTGATATACTTTGTATCGTCGAAAAAATGTATGAAATTTCGTGATTTTTACCACAACTATGATGTTTGAAAATAATTTAATTACAGTACTAACTATTGATACATTGTATTAAAAGTAAAAGTTTGAAAAACTAAAAATACTTTAAAATTAAAAATACTTTATGAAAATAAGAAAAGTTTTTACCATGTAGCCCAAATTCTTTTACAATTATATTATATTATTATATTAAGGTTAATTACGCTTTACCAATAAGAAAACTCTTTTTATTTTTTCATTACCATTAGGTTGGAAATTCAACGTGAAAGTCAAAATAAGACATTCCATTGGTAACAATTGACATCACAAGCTTAGGAAATGCATGCTCAATTCAGCAAAAATATTAGAAACCATTCAGAAGAGCATGGCTTCAGGCTTTGTAGAGCAAATCTATGCTCAAAAATCACTCCTCCACAATGATTATTTTGCTCTATTTTGATCATTGATAGGTTCAGAGTTTAAAGCGGAAGTAAAATAATTCGTACGAGTTACGTTTTAAAGGTAAATATTTCAAAAAATATTTCACCTTTACTGAAAGTTATATTTATTTACTTTATATTCCCATGTGACCGTGTTTTATCCATGGTTGTGCTTGTAGCTGAATCAATGTTGAAACATTACTATATTACAGTGTTTATTGGTTCTTAACTCTAGCAATATAAGCAAACAATTATGCAATGATATACATACCTCCATATTCATCACTGCAATCTTTGAAAATGATATAATACTGATAGACTGATAGTATTAGCAAACAATTATGCAATGATATACATACTCTATATTCATCACTGCAATCTTTCAAAATGATATAATACTGATAGTATTAGCAAACAATTATGCAATGATAGATTCATTACTGCAATCTTTGAAAATGATATTATACTGCTAATGCCAATGGTGTAATAGCCAATAGAAAGGAATTTTAAACTTTGAAAACTACGTCATACATTTGAAAATTAAAAATGATCAACATACTGAAAATAAACGCCTATGCTAATCTTAGAACTTTTAAGCATATCTACTTAAAAAAAAGAAAGAACTCTGCTAAATCAGATTATCTTTTGACGCAAAATAACTTTTGTGGGGGCTTCTGGGAAATAACATTTAATAAACTTTTAATATACTATATTATTTTTAGCTTTTTTTAGTAAATATCATATTAAACTTGACTATATAATACCGACAAGTATGATATAGATTTAATTCAGTACCAGTTGAAGAAGAGCGATTTATGCCATCAAATCTAATAATCGACTGGTTTATTCACTGTGGGGGATAGATTTCTCAGAATATTTTAGTCAATTTGCGAAAAAAATCTCTCCTCCACAGTGATAGCCGGAAGTTGTTTCAATTAACACTTCTTTCGCAAGCCTTAAGATAATAGTTGTACATCACCTGTGGAGGGGTGTTTTTGAGTACAGTAGTTTTAGCTGCAAAGTTGAACACTGTACTCAAAGAACACTCCTCCACAAGTGATGTACGACCATTCATGAGGCTTGATGCAATCCTATTGTATTTTTGCAATACGGAGGTAAGAAATCAAGAAATATAATTTCATTACTGTAGCCTAATTTTTACCTTTACAGCACACGTATAATAATTATGGGTGAAATAAAAAAAGATAATAATTTGAAAATAAATATTTAAAATTTTCAACATCCAACATGCTAATATGTATAGTAAGATTTACACTGTCTTCTACAATGAACCAGTTGCTTGAATTGTGAAAAAGCTCAGTAACATATCATATACAATTTCACCAAGGTCCTAAAAAAATCTCTAAATATATGATATATCTTAATAAAACATTTTAAATTTATAAAGATTTTGTATCTACATAAATTCGTGTCCTCCACAGACTATACTTCTAGTGTTCAAAGTAAGACCAAATAATCACTGCGGAGGAGTAACTATTGAACACAGCTTCAGAATTTGTAGCCTGAAGCCATGCTTAAAATTAACTCCTCTGCAGTGATTAATTTGCTCTTATTTCAAACACTGACTTCTCAAAATGATTTTTGATCTTAATAAAAATCTTCTTTAGAACAAACTGGCAATATAAATATACACCATCTTATTGTTCATTCAGAGCGGAAACCACACAGTGGTTGAAATAAGAGCAAATAATTACTGTGAAGCTATACTGAATAATCCATTCTACACAGTGATTATATACTCTTATTTCGACCACTGCCACCCACGCATGCAGTTTTAACACCATGCACGTTAAAAAATAAAACTCATACAAACTTTCGTTTGGAATAAATAGGACTTGCATGGGTATCATCATAAAATAAACAAAAGAGGATCAAATAATTTGATCGTATGAGCCATTCATTCAGAAGTTATGTAAAATATATAGAGAGTGGCTTTGACAGGCGATGAATCACATAAAGCCATTCTAATTTTATTATTACTAATTAAACCCAATTATATCTTTAAATGCAATATAAAACCAATACAAGTCATTCACCCCTTTGTTCTTTTGCAATGACACCCATGCAAGTCAGCCCATTAATTTTAAACAAAATCCAGAAAAATTATTATTTTTTATGCAGAATAAAACCAATGCAAGTCATTCACCTCTTTTGTTCATTCATGATAAGATTCATACAAGTCAGTAGTCTATTTAAATCT
Organism: Neoturris breviconis; assembly: GCA_032360805.1. Taxonomy (NCBI): domain Eukaryota; kingdom Metazoa; phylum Cnidaria; class Hydrozoa; order Anthoathecata; family Pandeidae; genus Neoturris; species Neoturris breviconis. The sequence goes on along the minus strand of JAULBZ010009181.1, from coordinate 4,881 downwards.
AAAATAAAAATGAAATTTGAGATAATACTTTCTATGGATGGTTTATTCCAATTAAAACCTGTACAAATTTTCAACTATGTGTTCATTCAAATCTAAAGATAATCCAGACAGTCTTTTATAACTATCCAGCCACAGTAGTAGGCAAAAACTTGTTCAAAGTCTACAGTATAGGGTCTTTAACTGCTGACTTTGAACAAGTTTTTGCTCAGTATCCAGGATAAGATTAGAACCCATTCAAACTAAGTCCATTGAAGTGCACTGTTATTTATTACAATTATTAGAAACAATTATAATAAATGGGAGTCTTTTGATGACATATCAATCTTTGAAAAGAAGATAGATTCAAATTAGATTAAAAGAAAAAATCTATTTTATGGTGGTCCATTGGAATAGATTATAGCATGGTTCATTCATCCGAAGAGAAAAAATAAGTAAAATAAAAATACCTCCCCCACAGTAATTACCTATAATATTATTTGAGGCGAAAAACAAACAACTATTAAATTAATGCTCAATGCTATTAACATGATAGAAGAGAGACAAATTTTAATGTCAATTAAAATAATGTGAAATATGGCATAATTGATTATGAAGACAATTAATACGGTTGGGAAAATAAACGCAAAACGCAAAAATTTGAAGATCAACAAATTGCTTGAAAAGATGTAACAAATACAAACAAATTAAAACATAATTTCAATGGACAATGTCAATAATTTCTTTAAGCATACGGGTCAAAAAGGTTGGCAAAGTACCTTGAAGTACATGATCATGATACTGTAGAAAATATAATATGAATCATAACAAAATAACATATTTTAATTTTATTTTTACTTTTTAAACTGTGTTAATAATTAAGTTAGAATCTTAATTTCCTAAATCAAGCCTAAATATAACAGTTGGGCATCACCTGTGAAAAAGCGTTTTTTGAGTAGTGCTCAGCAAAAAACACTCCTCTGCACAGGTGATGTCCGTCAGTTATATTCAGGCTTGATAATATGGTCAACCCTCACCTAAAACTCAAAAATTCCTGATGTTATGAAGCACTAGATAATAGAACAATGTAACAGAAGAATAAATTTTCTTTATTATTCATTATATTTTTACAAAATTATCTTATTAAAGAAATCTTTCCCTGTTAAATTGTGCATGTATTATATTAATAATTTGTCATTATATTACTCATTTCCATTGGGAGTAATTATTAATGTAACAAAAACCAAATTATACTATTAGCGGTAATTATGTTTTACAACTCTATAAGTGGATATAGCATTAGTAGTTATTTCAAAATTGAAGCAGGAAGCTTTCCCAAAATACAAAATGACTGCCAAAAAATATTATTTTTCAAACATTTTCCAAGTCCAAATTTAATTCTGGTCCAATCCTTAGACAGTAAAGAAAAAATATTAAAAATTTTCTAAGTCAACAAAAATCATAAATTGAACATTGGTGAATGTGGTCAAAGTCTCACAGACATAAAAAATATCGATAAAATTTTCTAAGACCAAAATGTGACTCTGGTCAAAGCCTTATAAAACAGAAATCAAAAATTAAACATTTTGGTGAATGTAAATCAAACTTTAGAAAATCTCCTCTTCTGAAAAAGTCACTATTTTGCCGATATGCGGTCCTAAATTGACAAAATAGGAAAAAAATGGAAAAGTGAGTGAAAAGTGGGCTGCCGCAAAGTGATAGCAATAACCCATCAAAACTTTGTTCAGTGGGCTAAAAATAAAGAAGCACCAGAGAATAGAACAATTAACAGAAGAATAAATTTTCTTAATTATCCATTGAATAATATAAATATCTTTTTACCCTGGTGAAAATCTTAACAGTATCTTATAGGATCTTATAAGATCCTATAAAATCCTGTAAGATCATGTAAGGTCCTATAAAATCTTAAGATTTTAATAGGATCTTGGAAATTTCTTAATAAATTAGGACTGCAAAGTGATATCATTAAGCCAAACCATACTTTGTTTGGTGGGCTAAAAACATGGTGGAAAGACAATCTCATTCTTGTAGTTCTTGGCTGATCTGCACATATACACATGGAATCAAAATTTTGTACAAATTTTATGATGTATACATTCCGAAAAAAAATTCCTAAAAGAAAGTTTCCATCTTTTAAATAAATTTCTTTGTCGCTGATACTAGGCACTGATACTACTTGGTCCCACATTCACAAATTTGAATTACAAATTGACACTCTTATTCTTAATGTATTTTATCGTATTATATTATTTGTAAAGTCACACAGAGTTGGATTCTGAGCCACACTTTTGGGTGGGTTTCTGTTTTATCAACTCACACAACAGGATCGAAAATAATAACGTAGTCTGTCCTCAGCGCCATGGTATATGGTGTGATCTTAGGGTCCCGTTTATGTGAAGAGCAATGCTGCCATTTAGATCAAGACATCACTTGGTTAGGCTGAAAGGGTACTAACTCCTGATTGTATTTCACTCATGTCCTTTCCAATTGTAGTTTATGCTCCCCTGTTGAAGTCACAAGAAGAAAAGTCAAAGTGCTCTGTGAGTCGAAAAATGTGTCATTTTCCCAAAAGTGATCATAGCAACACTGGTAGGAGAATTTAAAGTATGGTTAGCCTAATATGCTGATACTAAATGGTGGCATGTTCAGTCAACAATTTGAACCCATCTTATCTGGTACTCAGCCCAGTGGTTGAATTTTAAAACATTTTTGTGAGTTCTTCTGAACATTGCCTTCAAAATTACAAATATGGGAGCATATCAGGATCATAGTCTGATTAAGAAAGTGTGACTGTGACACGTCAACTACATTTAGTATATGGCGGATAAGCTGCGGCAGGACAAAATTACGGAACCGAATACTTTCGTACAAGAATGACAAGCGAATTATGCTAGAAATACATAGTCACTAGGTCCTGGGGGCCCTCATATGGCATTTTAGGCCAAATTTTGATGAAAATTGGTATGTGACCAAATTCGATGGTGCTGATTCCAAATATGGTGTCAATTTTTCAAAATTTGGACCAATTTCTCAAACTATATAACAGTATGTATGATCAAATATAAATAATAAGTAACCGGCCTATATCTCTGCTTCTAACATTGACAAGATTTACGAGAAACTCATATAAAAACAAGTGAATGGATTTCTTGAATATAATAAAGTCTTATTTAATCAACAATTTGGTTTCAGAAAAAAAATATTCTACCTCTCAAAAACCCTATTGAACATCTCTCAGAAAATTATGGATGCCCTTGATAATGAAAAATTTGCACTAGGAGTTTTTATTTTATTTTATCAAAAGGCTTTGATACAGTTGATCACAAAATTCTTCTTAAAAAAACTCTTCCATTATGGAATCTGTGGTACTCCTCTCTCATTATTTAGGTATATTTAACAGGGCAACAGCAATTTGTCTCAGTTGCTAGAGTTAAATCTTCTAGTAAACTTATCAGACATGGTGTTACACAGGGTTTGGTTTTAGGACCTCTTTTATACTTACTTGGAATGGGTTTGTTCTTCAAGAAACAAGTGTCCATGGATGGCCACCTCTTCTGATACTTTTTGTTCTTGCAAAATCATATAAAGTATCAGTTACATCTTTATTAGTCATGTTTACCCAACTGTTTGTTTCCGCTCTTCTACAAATGGTATACCCAGGGATCTGGGGTTCATCAGGGACTGATTGAATAAATTTATCTATTATCATCTTAAAAGAATCCACACTACAGTTTTTTAAATTCCGTAATTCTTTTGGCATTAATATTAAATAAAAAATCACCCATTACTTTTTTTTGAAAGGTTTTTTTCTTACGAAACCTACAACCTGATTTTTACAATATTAATGATCTGCATAATGCTATTTATTTTTCTAATGTTCATCATTTTGCTGATTGACACAAAATCTTCTACATTTCAGTGACTCACTGAAACAATTAGCAATAACAATTGAATTAACAATTAACAATTGTATTTGGATTTAAAATCTGTGCCATTGGCTCAATGCCAACAAAATATCTTTGAATGCTAGTAAGACTGAGTATATTATTTTTAAAAGTCCACGGAAAGCCCTTAACTATGAATTCAAGCTTTTTGTAAATGATAAAAGGCTTTTACCTAAGTAATTGCATTAGATATCTTGGTGTTTTATTAGATAGTGACCTTCGCTGAAAGTCTCAAATCAATGCTACTGCAGTTAAAATCAAGAGGGCCAATAGAGCATTAGCCAAACTGCGTCATCTTGTCCCTCTCAATGTTCTTATGCTTGCATATCATTCCATTTTTCATTCCCACCTTCAATATTGCTGTCAAATTTGGAGTCAGCCAAATACTCTGTTTGTCAAACGAATTCTGTACTTCAAAACTGTGCTATGAGACTTATATTCTTTAAGTCTCCTAGAGAATCTGCTAGTAAATTGTATGCTGATCTTGAGGTACTAAAGTTCCCTGATATGGTTCAGCTGAAAAACATTCTACTTCTTAGTAACCTCTCCCTCAATAAAATGCCTGATTCAATTCAGAATGCATATGTAGTTGACCTTACGTGATAAGGACTTTAAAGTCTTTTACAAAATTCCTGATGTTAGAACAGTTGGTTTTGGAAAACATTATATAAGATACAATTCTCTTTTATCTTGGAATGAAATTCAATCTTTGCTTATGCCCTTGATGATTTTCAGAATCTTAAATCAGGCCTTAAAAAGTGTTTTCTTGCCACTTATTAATATCCGTATCTTTTCACAATATCCTCCCGGATTATTTAGCAGATAGAGATTGTTTGTGTTGTCTTTGTGAGTCCTGTATCGTCTATTTTTGTGATGTCCAAAGGGTAACCATCACCTTTGTCTGAGCTTTTGCTCGTAGTGTTGGTTCCCCTTCAGTAGT
>JAULBZ010009180.1:0-10195 GCA_032360805.1 Neoturris breviconis | reverse complement strand
TCTCTAATAAGCGCCCCCCCTGAGATCGGAAAAATTTTATAAGCGCCCGGGCGCTTATTACAGTAAATACGGTATATTCATGGTCTTATCTACGGTTATAGTATACACTGAATAAATCTGACAGAAGAAGTCCAGTACAAGAGTAATTATAGGAAAAAGCATAATATGAACAAAATGATGAAGTAATAATGCAGTACATTCTTTTAACTCGTTGCTTTTTGTCTACAAATCTAGTATGAAACCACTTCATCATTTCTTCAGTTACAACAAACATTTATATATCAAGCATCAAAGCATGGATAATATACCTAAGCCAGTTCAGCTAGGGACATATCCATAGGTCAATTTTGATACCGGTGTAAACAGAGGTATGGGAGCTCAAATTATTGAGCAAAATTTGTTTTTTATTCTCCTTTTTATGATACTAAATTTCATCATTTCTCTATTTTGGTATCAGAAAAAGCCTAGTCTTACCTCTTGTACCATCAAATAAACCATCATGAAAAGGCCAGGGGTAAAGAGGTACTTATATTTTAATATTTTAATATGTTTAAGCGCCCGAAAAAGGCCTGGGATATGACACTACTGCCGCCTGCAAGCATATTATACTTCAGGTACGTGAGAATAGAAACGGAAATTTTTTAATTTTTTTTACAAACCCACCCAAATACATGGGTTTCTACATACAGTCTATTTACACAAAAAAGTCAAGTCGTCTTGTCAATATGGAAATACTACAGTGTGTAACTAGACGAGTAGAGGTAGCTACGTACGTGTACGAGGAGTTTTTAGCTAACAGGTGGATGATATGCGTTCGCTTCTCACTGCTTCTCGATGCATGAAAAAAAAATCAAAGTAGCTAGTAGAGGTAGACTAGACAGACGACTAGACTGCTAGCTAACTATGTGTGACGCAGTAGACCTTCGGATGGGCTTTCGATCTTTCGATCTTGCGTAGCTCTACCTGCCATTTTGGCTGTTTATAAAGTGCCATAATATATCATCAATAATATCATATTGAGCGCCATAATTGCAAATTACAAAACCTTCCGGGGCCACTTCTCTCCTCCTTCATTCCACACGATATTAGACTTTGATCTATTTTTTAAAGTGGATTTCAAAATTCTAAATAAAGCCATTACATTGGTGACGTCACTATTGCGTAAGTAAGTAATGCGGTTACACGTCTAGTGGAAATCCGCCTTTGATCTACAATACAATTCCCCCACCAAATTTTATAATTTTATATGATTTATTGTATATAAAACACATCAAAATTCTAACTCCTAAAAATGAACAATCATGAAGTTGTAACCTTTTTTTGCAACTTTCAAGAACCAGCAACAAAAAAACTGCAGTACTTCTTTTTTTACTGCTAACAAAAAACAACCTCAAAAAGGCTTGGCAAGGTATTTAAAGGTATAAGCAGTTGTAAAAACAGCAACAGGCAAGTGTCATAATGATTAACAATGAAATTACAACTGATACTAAAATAATAAGTGAAGCTTTTAACAACTATTTTGGAACAATTGCTAACCAAAGACAATATTGCAAAAAAATAGATAAAAGGTTTTCAGATTTTCTCAACAACCCAAATAGTAACTCCTTTTTTGAAAATGGTACAAATGAACTTGAAGTGTACAACATAATTATGGCTTTTGATTCAAACAAAGCTGTTGGTCCATCCAGTATTCCAATAAACATTCTCAAACTTATTTTCCCTACCCTATGTGAACATTTAAGCACCATAATAAACATTTCCTTCAAAGCAGGAATATATTTACAACATGTATCAAATCTGCCTCTATAATACCAATCCACAAAAAATACTCCAAACTTTCTACAGGAAACTACAGTCCAATTTCTCTCCTTTCAAATATAAGCAAAGTTTTTGAAAAGCTAATGTACTTTAGACTAAGCAACTTTCTCATACAAATTAAATGCAAATAAGTAAGTAAGTAAGTTGATTTATAAATATACAAAAACATCACCTAAATAGTGACATGAACAATGTTAATTAGGAAATGAAAATTACAAGTAAATTATATATATACCTAGAAACAATTTTTTGATAAAAAGTAATAAACTATATAGTGATGATTAAGTAATATTAGTGGGAAGATACCAATTAGGAGTAACCTATTCTAGTAGCATCTTCCTGGTGAAAGTCATTTAGAACTTAGACTTAATACAGTAGCTGCGCGCGCAGAGGGGGCAGGGGGAGAGTAGACTGGTAAAAATAAATGAATAAATAAATTAAATACAGCTTAAGTTTGAATTTAAGGTTGTCAGATCCATTAGAAAACAAAGCTTTTATGAAAACCAATTAGGCTTCCGTTCTAAACACAGTACAACCTATGCATTAGTTCAAATAATAGAAGAAATTCATAACGAAATTGACAATGGCAACCTTGCCTGTGGAATTTTTGTTGACCTCCAGAAGACCTTTGATACAGTAGATCATCACATACATTTTAATTTTTTTTTTGAATATTACGGTGTAAGAGGTGTAATAAATAATTGGTTTAAAACCTACTTAACTGATTGCAAACAATCTGTAACAATCCTTGGCGAGAAATGTAATGAAATAACAATCTCATATGGTGTTCCTCAAGGCTCAGTCCTGAGTCACTTATTATTTCTCATTTATATTAATGATCTAAATAAAGCTAAAAACATCCATCTGTCTACCATTTTGCTGATGACACTCACCTACTTAACATAAATAAAAGTATTAAAAAAAACATATATGAATAATAAAATATTTATGTAGCTGGCTAAGGCCAAACAAAATATCTCCTATCCCTAAATACTAAAAAATTTTCGGTCTAAAAATAGATACGTAATAACAAAACAGCTACATTTTAGACTAAGTGGCCAAAAGGTTAACTTATCAAGCCAAGTAAAATACCTAGGTTTAATGCTAGATCCACCTGACATGGGATTCTCACCTAAAAAACCTTTCTCTAAAATTAAACAGAGCAGCAAGTATGCTTGCAAAGATTCGACATTATGTGCCCCACAATATCCTACATACTATGTAATTTTCAATTCCCACCTTATATATAGTCGCAAAATTTGGGGACAACATCAATCCCAACTACTAAACAAAATACAAATTATCCAAAATAAGGCCATTCGAATCATAAACTTCAAAACTATAAGAGAGCATGCTGACCCACTCTACTCCCAATCATCTATTTTGAAACTAAATGATTTTATAGAACTTATGAATTGTCTTTTTGCATATGACCAACACAAACAAAACCTAACAGGTGTCTTCAAAAATTTCCTTATCCCAGTAAATGAGGTACATCAACGTTCTACAAGAAGACTCAACAATAAGAACTTTTCTGTTCCATAACATAGAACTGATTATATGGATTGCACTCAATCAAGCATCAAATGTGCTATTGTTTGGAATAATATGCAAAACAAACTCAAAAACAAACCTAATGAACTAACAAAATCAAAATTAAAACAACCGCTTATTTATTACCTCAGGAGTAGGAGTTACTTTGGCTATTTGGTTTTACATGTCCGTTTTGGTTTTCTAGGATAACTCAACACTACATTCGTCATACAAGCTATACATACTATATTACAGGTATCTATAATTTACGGGTATATTTTGTACAGTTTCACTTCAGTTTATATAAATGAAATTCTTCTTCACTATCTTCGCCTTTCTTTGTTTCTTTTCATCATTTTCGTAATAAAGGTAGCTAGAGCTATTCGCATTGAACCATTTATATCTCATTGCCTTTTGCCTACTTGAGTAGGAAAATGTTCACATTATCCTTACTTCAATTAGAACAAAGATCTGTAGCTTCTTTTCAATCATAAAAATGTTAATTTTTATGCAAAAACTTTATCAGCAATCCGCTTCAAAAAATAATGCAGACATAATGATAGCTTCGAGAATAGTAACAGTCTTACGGCTTATGGTATGTTTTGTGCATTGAGTGCCGTGTAAAGTGGCGTAACTATTTCCCGCGTTTCTATTCTGCTTGTGGTGCTGTAGTAGCCGGGTGGGAGTGATTCGTTGCAGGAATTTGTTGCAGACGGACGGAAGGAAGGAGACAGAGATTGATAAACCAAACAATTTCTGCCTTTAGCGAGATTGAATAACAAATGCGAAATATATGTTAGTTACTTACTTACTCTTAGTATTAGAATGCACGTTGCAAATGTCAGTAGTTGCTTTGAATCTCGGAAAATTATATATAAGTGGTTCCGGGAAAGGACAATAAACTTACTTACTTACTACTTGTATTCCCATCGCAGGAACATTCCCTATAATCATTGTAAATCACTGCTGTCCATTTTTTGCGTTTAGGAGATCTGGAATTATAGTATCCTGTTCCTCAGTGCTTAAGGTGGTTAATCTCGTTCCAGGGGTTGTTGTCTTTTCGAAATAAACATCCCTGGGAACGAGGTTGTAAGGTGGTGCCCCTGTAAAGATTTTCCAAATAAACCACACTACTTAGTTTTATTACAAAAGCATTTGAGTTTATAAATAGAAAAATATTTTCAACACTGAAAATATGATAACTAAATCTCCCATTAGATGTTTGCTACGAGGTTGCTAGGTAATTTCTGACAAAGATTCTGGGATGAAAAATTTAAATTACAATGTGAAAATTGGCATGAATGCTATTAAAGTGGAAAACTATGTGGTAAGTAAAAATATTTTTTTACTTTTTAACTAGTCACACTGATATTTAATAGTTTTGTGGTTGCTAAGGGCAAATTTTCCGATACTTACTCATGGGAACCACTAAGTAATAACGCAAGACAGTTTTTATTAATTTTCCTAGCAACACCATAGGCAACCATCAATTTTGAAAGTTCTCGGTTACCATAAATTTAGTGCTAAAATATTTTTTGATTTCTTTTATAAAATGCTTTTGCAATTATACTAATATTAGATTGTAACTAGAGAGCTTGATTTTTTAAAAAAATAAATTGTTCTTTCACAGGATTACCACCTCGTCGCTATGAACCTGGGACTCAGGCTAGAAATTAGAAGCTGCCTGAAACTTCTGTAAGTTTCATCACATGAGTTGTATATTATATGGATGAGTAAATATTTTCGCGAATTGAATACTCGCAAATTTACTGGAGTAATAACATTGTTCTTAACGTCATTATCGGATAGGGAATGTTGTTGGAATTTAAATGCACTTGAGAAATCAATCTGTACGGAGGTTCTATTATTTCATGGGAGATGGATCTGTTTGAGTGTAAGTCACACTCCTCTTACAAAATGATTTCTCACGTTCTAGAAAATAGACGTGTGTAAAATTTCAAGCTTCCTGTGAATTTTACATGTTTGAAGCGAACTCATGGGAATGCTTTCTACACACGACTCGTAATAAGAATGCCTTTTTCATCAAACAGGTACCGTTGGTTGGCTTCTGCAATACCGAGTTAGAAGCAATTGTATTTTGAACTGATTTACGCTGTAAATGTCAACCTCGTTCCCAGGGCTTCTTGCCTGTTCTGGAAACTCTTTTCAGTATGGTATATTATGAAAATAGCGTAAACCCAGTGGACATATTTAAAGTCCGCAGTGAAGATGCCAGAACAACGTCCCTAATTTGTGCTTTTCCGAAGCCCCTAAATGGCCCACTAAATAAGTCTCGCCGTCTCACCCTAAACGAGCTTTCATTTCGTACCAAATAAATCAATAAGATGAAAGATCGTTTAGGAGAAACTCATTTGAGGGGTCCATGGAAAGGCTGCCTAAAATGGCACCAATTGAATGTTGAAGTTTATAAGTATTTTGAATATTGAAACTATTCAAAAGTTAACCGTATTTGTACCGGCGGCGCACTAATTTAAGCGCGTCCCTACGTTTTCCCGCTGTTTTTGCTTTACTGACTTTTAATATTTTTTCATGATGGTCAGTCTCATGAAAAGATTTTGTTTTGAAAGTTAAGGGGATAAAAAATGGGCGATCCTGGAAAAATTTTGATTCTCCAAAAAAAAAGTTCGAATTAGAGTCTCCAGGATGCCTTTTTTTCCCCTTTTTATCATGAACTAAATCTTAACCCTATTCAGGATAGAGGAGGGGGCACAAAGTGCCATACTTTTATCTATAACTTCTGAACGAATAGCTATTAGCTACAGCTTGAAATTTTGGGACTTTTCCAAAATTTATCTAGGATTATTTTCAAAAAAAAAATTTTCTGGTAACCAGGGATTTTTTTTTGAAAATAATCATAAGTGATGACGTCATCAAAAACATAATTATGCAAAGTGTTGTTTATGTTTTGGAAGTTTCAACATTATAACATGTCCCTATCAAAAGTTGTGGAAGGGGGCCTTCCCCCCCCCCTCCAACAATTTAGAGCTCCAAAAAGCCCATCCTGAATAGGGTTAAGAAATCATAGCTTCTTTCACAGACCATGCTCAATTCTTCCAGATCTCGCATGGCCTGTTTTTTCCTGCAGTTGATGTTGACATTGACGTCAGAATTCATTAACACGAAACGCGTTAATAGATGGAAATTTATGCAACAGAAAAAATAATTATTTCTTTTTCATAGCAGCTATAATGCCGCAATGATCATCTTGAGAGAGAATAAGAGAAAACGGCCCTATTTCGACCCCTTCTACTCGATATGAAACTTTGCCCTAAATGAGATATCCATGTAAACTGATTTGGATTTTCATATAGGCTCAAACTCATTTAAAGCCATGTAAAGGCTGCCGCCTATAAGAACCAATCTTCGTCTGTAGATCAGGCTAAGCAGAAACTGTGACGAAAATGTTAGCTCTGTTGGGTCTACTGGGGGAAGGGGAATGGTTAACTCCATTTTGGCTAGGATGCAAAAAATTCCCAGAACTCATAGATATTTTTAACAAAGACTTAAGCTGAGGTGCACTTAATCAGCGTACTCCCGGTATATTAACTGTAGAAAAAAATCGATATTAACTCACTAGCGATTTTTCAGTGAGTTAGTAAAGTGTGCTCTTAAGAATCGAAATATTTTATGCTTAGTTCGTCAAATCAGATAATCTGGAACTTCTACTATAATAAAGCATAGAAATCGTGATGATACCATTAGTAGAAACCAGAGTGGGTCTCCTATATAAAAAAATCTTATTGTTGAAAACCCCACACCACCTGTCGAACATTTCTCAGTGTTTTTGCGTCTTTACTGTGGACTTAAGTTTTTTCCGACTAGGTTCATTCCAACACGCTTTTTGAGTTTTTTAGGCTTGCAGTAAACCGGGCCTATTTACGAGACCAATCTAACAATATATCCGATATGTGTTCCACAAACTCGGCGTTTGGCGGAAAACACTGGCGAAGAGAGCGGACACGGCAAAAACATAGAGAGAAAGAGAAGAGAGAGAGCGAAATTCCCGTGGCGCATTTCAGCCGTAGCTGCCGTATTCCACCGTAAGCTTGTTTTGTGCTAAAATTCAAACAACAGCCTTCTTAGGCTAATTGGTCTGATCAAAACTTCCGGTTGAGTTTTTACAGAGAAAGAGAAGGAGACGGAGAATCTTTGGGAAAAAGGAATATATCAAGGCAAATATTATTAATAATAACAATAATGTAGCGATGGACCCCATACAGTTTGGCTTCGTCACTATAGACTAATATATGCTTTTTTATTTATGTGCAATTCCTGTGTGGCATATTTTATTTGTATTTGGTGTGGCACCTATTGGTAGAGTTTTTTTAATTTGCTATGGAGTTCTCTAATTTTCCGAGGAACTATTTATTTTGCCGTGGAGTTCTTTAATTTACGGTGGATTATTTAATTTATCGTGACACTTGTGGGCCACCGTAAAATACGGTTTTGTTAAATAAACCATGAGTACACATATAACAACAGCAAAGGAGTGTCTAGACGATTATCTAAATATTTCGAATATATTGCTTCGAAACACGTGTTTAATAAGATCTATATGATCAACAAAATGCTATCGACAAAACAGACACACGAATCCACATGAATGAACGAAGGAAGCAGTAGAGACATCGAACTTAACTACAAGCGCTGCAGTGAGTTATTTTTCAATATTTTTACAATTTCGTTATTTGTACATGAAATATGTACATTGTAGTAGATACGAAATACCTTGTGGATCTATTGCTTTTGATAATTAAATTGTCATCCTTAAATTTCCTTAGCATCTGTTTATGTCTACATTAAGTTAATTTTCGTGATCAAATAGTCCATTTGTACCTGAAACGTTTTTACCAATGCTATAAGATATGTGTCTTGTTTTGCCATTTCAGCAAGATGACGTCAATAAAACAATACCTCGTAGGATTTATTATTTCGTCGTGTGTCGTTATGAATGCATGTCAGACCACACAACAGCCAACCATAATTTACGGCTCTCCCGCATATTGTCCTCACGAAAGAGAAAATTGTGGTTTGCTATGTGAAGATGATGAATGCCGTCAAAATTGTTTCGGTAAAAAATGTTTTATCGCATGTGGCAATTCTACGTTTTATGGTTCAAGATGTACGCAAAAATGTGGGATTAAAACAAGTGGTAATGTGTGCGCTTATGCATGTCATGATACAAAGGTATGCGTGAAAGGCCACCGAACACCGTCACGGAGGATATCTCTAGAATAATCCATAAGAGAGATACAGTAGAACCCCAATTACAATCCGAACACTGAGAAAAAATTTGTTTGGATAATCCTAGGATAATCGGGGGTTCAATTAATCCGGCGTATTCTACAATCACAGGCGTAATCTTTGAGACATTTTACGAATTCTGACTTGAAATGCAAATCACAAGTGACCTTGGAAATAGCCAAGAAATTTATCTCAGAGCTTAGGCTTAAAATCTTAAGGCATGGTTTGGTAGTGGGACAGGGTTCCCCGGGTCCCAGGACCATAAAATGAGACCATGAAAATAAAAGTGGGACCCGTCGATACTAAAACAAGGAACAAGGGGAACAACCCAATAACAAACCAAAACAAGCGGATCAAGAATCCGGCATTAATCCGACGATGCTTTTCCATGTGCATTTACCGTGAAAAAAATGTAGACCTCAAATATTTTGCAATTGATTTAATTCGAATGAGAGCAAAAATAAATAAATCTGTCAATTTGTTATCAATGACGGTTATATTTGCATTATTGAAGACCAAATATCCTACAAAACATAAACATCAACAAAAACACAATAATGTCCGATTTTGCTGTTGGATGGGTAGCGATGAAAGAACAGTGAGAAATTAGCCTGAGCTCTAGTCCCAACTGGATCTCAGGTTTTGAAAAATGGAAATGTTTTGTTTTAGTATTGACGAAGTGAGATCTCAAAAACTAAAGTTTCAGTTGAAATTCCGAATTTTTGCCCAGATTTCACATTGTCTCAAATATTTGTGCACGTGATTGTATAAGAAGTTCAGGTACGATCCAAGGGGATTTGAAATTTTGTTCTCATAATCGGGGAATTCGGATAAAAAGGTGTTCGGATAACGGAGGTTCTATTGTACCTGAGACCGTATTCGGCAGTTTTTCTGTGTTATTAAAGCCATCGATTCTATTCGAGCCTTTCAGTCGCTCTCAAAAGGCTTCCCGATTTAGCTTCGATACTCAACCTCGTTCCCAAGGCTTCTTGCCTTTTTGAACGCGGAAGAGCGGCTCTTCCGTGTTCGAAAAGACAATATGCCCTGGGAACGAGGTAGCTTCGATACTGTTAAAACTACTACTACATCTCCTCCTGATATTGCCTGGCTTTTCATCTTTGAGAAAATCTAACATTATAATAGCTGCAATGCATTTCGATATTACTGCTTTGGTCGCCATTTTAACAAGACTTTTGATTAGTTTTGAAGATTGAAAAATATTTTGTATTTAACTGCCATGTGCCGATCCAACAATGTTGCGTCGGGTGACCAAACGGTGTCAACATTTAGAAAAGAGCAGAAATGTTGGCACATGTTGGCTCAAAAATTTGATTAAAATCAAATTTCACACAACATGTCCCAATAAGTGCCAACATCACCCAACACATCGACCAAACTGTCACAACATATCTTACCCAACATTTTGGATCCAACCGTTTAATAGGGCATTAAGGGGATATGAGGTATCTTTTTTACTTTTTCTGTAAGTAGGCAGTAGCTACATAGTCTGGAAACCAAACTGAATCTCTTATTTTTTTGAAGAAAAATGAAGGAAGAAAAAAACGAGACACAGTTTGGG
>JAULBZ010009178.1:0-10197 GCA_032360805.1 Neoturris breviconis | reverse complement strand
ATATTTTCAGCCAACTTGGCTGAAAATATTCTGAAAAATCTCTCCCCCACAGTGATGACCGGCTGTTATTTCGTGCCCTGATATATGTGTTTAGTTTGACATTTAATGAGGATTTCAGTAGGGGGCAAATTTAACCACTACAAATGTATTCAACACTCTTGGACTTCCTTAACGCTCCGTAACTCCGTAACGTTAAGCTGCAAATTGAAGGTTTTACACTATCAGTTATCAATTCCCTGAAAAAACTTTCTTGATTTGTTAATTGTATAATTGTGGAATCGTATTTTCAAAATACTTGAGCTCATATTGAAGAGCTTTAAAAATAAATAACATTGCTTTTTATTTTATATAAAAGTCTTTATCGGTTTTCAAGATATTACATTTTTGAGGTTTTTGAAGAGACCAATTTTGGTTAATTTATGCGTAAATTATGATATCATAGTTTGGTAATCCTTGTGTGTAAGGTACTTTATTTTTAATATCTCTGCAGGTAATGCTGATTGAGGTATAAAATGTTCCAGTTATATATAGATTATCATAAATTACATCTTTCGAAGCAAAAAATATTTTCTTGCACCTGTAGCTACTTCTAGGCCCCTTAGTATTATTGCTGACATTGCATTATTGCAATAAGTGACAAATATGTACAAAATTATTATTTTCATATTCATTACATTATAGGGATGTTATCTGTAAATATAAATGTTCAACACTAACTCATTGTCTGTATAAATCACTATAATCGAAAACACAAAGAGGCCTCAAACTAGTTACCAGTCCCTTTTTGAATAATTAAAAAAGATGTAATTTACGTAAACCTACAGAACTGGAAAATTTTGTACCCCAATCAACATTACTTGTGGAGATATTTATGTTTATAAACAATAAAGTACCTTACCATATAAGGACAACCAAACTATGATGTCATAATTTACGCATAAATTAACCAAATTTGCTTTCTTCAAAAAGCTTAAAATTGCAATATCTTGAGAACCAATAAAAGATTTTTACATGAAATAAAAAGCTCTTCAATATGAAATCAACTTGTATTTTCACCTCGGGTTCCCTTTTAACAGTCAAAATTATCAGCAGACAAAATTTTTGGCACTTAGAGCAACTTTTCCATTTTTGCAGCAATTTTGTCTATTTATTAAAACTAGTCATAAATACAGATAATATCTTGTATTTTTCCTTTGGATAATGTTATTTTAACTAGCTTTGTTATGAGTATATTTTCTTACTAGATATATGTTTTTGGTTTTCTTTTATGCAAAACAACATACATTCTCAAAATTTGTGGCCTGATGCTATGTCCAAGAATCACTCCTTCACAGTGATTATTTGCTCTTTGACCACTAATAGTGATTCGTTGTTCTAATCATTTTAATGAAAATTTTATTTTTCAATTTTTAGACTGAATCTGTCAAACAGAAGAATATGGCTACTCTAGCACAAGCTCCATCTAATGGATTTGTCCAGATATCTTCACCAATCGATGAAAAATCTGTTCTTAACAATATAACACATCATACGACTGTATCTAAACTGAAAACGCAACAAACACAGTCATTCACAAATCATATATCAAATATATCAAAACACAACAGTTTACCGTCAGTCAACCCCACAATAGTACAACCTAAAGAGAATGGAAGACCACACACAACTTCCCAGGTAAGGGTTTGAAATAAGAGTAAATGCTCAAAAATCTATCCTCCACATTGATTATTTGCTCTTATTTCGAACATCGTTGAATTTAGTCAAAATTGGATGTTAATGTTAATATAGTTGAAGAAGTACGATTATGAAAATAACTAGCAGGCATTGCCTGTAGGATTGCTGAAACATGTACTAAAAACCTCCTCTACAGGTGATATCCGACAGTTATTTTGTAGCTTGCTTCATGTTGCAATGTAAATTTTCTTTTGTAACTTAGAATCGTCCTCCGAAGATAAAACTACTTAATAGAAGTCCTGCTTTTAATGCTACTCCGAATATAAATGAAATGAATGGTGAAACTGTAAGTGCTTTTATGTTTTTGTCATTGAAAATATTCGGAATGCGAGCCTCAATATAACTGCTTGAAATTTTCTGAGGAGGAGTGTTTTTAGTATAGTTTTCAGCTGCAATGGTGAAAATCATACTAAGAAGTACTCCTTCACAGGTGATGTCTTGAAGCATTGCTCAAAAATCACTCTTCCGCAGTTATTATATCTCTCATTTCAATTACTGTTAATCATTTTTTTGTTGTTTAGGTTCAAGAAGATGTCCCTAGAAATGAAATAGTAGAAAATAAAATAAAGCCTTCTGAATCTGACACGAAAGATGATAGGAGTGAAAATTCAATATCTAGTGATGCAATAGAAATCATACCGAACAATAGCGATGAAAAAGATCAACGTCAATCTACGCCATTAAAATATAATAATAGTAATGTTTCTACTCCTCCAAAACAAGCTAGCTTTGAATACAGCTCTTCTCCTTCTTCATCTACTACATCTTCATTGAACAGAGGTATATATATATATATATATGTTTATTTTTCATAAGCATTCTCTTTACAAGCCTGAATATAACTGCCAAATATCACATGTGGAGGAGTGATTTTTGAGTATAGTTTTCAGTTTTAAAGCTGAAAGCTATACTCAAAAAACGATACTGCACAGGTGATGTCCAGCAGTTATATTCAGATTTCCTCTATGTTAACACATTTTATAGGTTATCTGTAAGGAAGAGTTTTTTGTTCAATTTATTTTCATATCTTCGTAATGGAGAATTAAATCATTTTTAGAGTTTTTTACTCTTGACTTTTTTACATGTTGATATCAAGCTTGAATATAACTGCCAGGTGTGTGGAGGAGTGCTTTTTCAGTATAGTGTTCAGCTTATATCAAGTCTGAATATAACTGCCTGATTTCCATGAAGAGAATTAGTCGACAAATTTACCAGCGCATGCCCATATATATTTTGCTGAAATCAGGCTTGTATATAACAGTGATTATTTGCTCTTATGTTGGACACTGTATATGATAGCGTAAATGAAACAACTGTGGTTATTTATCCTAATTTTGAAAACTGAACAATTATTAAGTATATAAATTTATGATTATTGGCTGAGTGTGCACTATTGCTGTTAATGAATTCTTATTTACTTAGAAAATTCCCTGGATTATAAAGATTCGACTGGAGTTGACTTACATGAGTTCATGGTTAAAACGTTACGTGAAAATCCAAGGTAAGCAATACGTTATTTTTGCCAAACTTTTGTTTTGTAGGTGGTGTTAATGGGTTTAGAGATTTTTTTTTATGGCTTTTGGCCAGGTGTTGGACCCCATATTCTTACCTCTTGTGATGGCCTAAAGATATTCTGTAACAATAAATACTTTTCAAATTCTAAATGTTTGTTTAAACACTCGAACAAGATTTCTTTCTTCTTCCTTCAAAGTTTGTAATGTTGACCTTGTTTTATTCTGTAAAATAATTTTCCACAGTTCAAAATGCTAAATCTTGTGGAAACTATATGCTATCAACGTCACATTATTTTATCGTCTAGATGCTATGTGTCAGCAGTACTAACAGAATAATATCTATTTGTTTAGGGATCGTCTAATGTTATTGAAATTAGAGAGAGATTTTACAGAATTTATAAATGATACCACAAAAATATATTACAAATATCCTCAAATGACATCATATCATAGAATGCTTATACATCGAGTTGCTGCATATTTTGGACTGGATCATAATGTTGACTCATCTGGAAAATCAGTTATTATAAGCAAGACTCCTGCTTCTAGGAAGTGAGTTAATTCTACCCTTTTAAAGGTTGTTTTACATAAATATTTTACGGTGAAAGCCTAAAGAAGACACATGTGACATCAATTTCTACCAATGTCTTCTTTTGGCTTTTGCAACAAATTTTTTGCCTAGTGTAAATTAACCATAATTTATGCTGGAAATTTGTTAATCCTAGGTGAAACAATTTATTGTCACCATGTTTTAAGACAGCTTTTTCTGTTTCCTGAAATAAATATTTGCAGAAACGATGTCGTAACAATTGCATGTACACCTTCAAGGACTTCCTATTATTTGAGTTGCATGAATGTAACTAATAGACATTTACACTTGTTTAACTCAGTCTAGGTATGCATACGTGCATGCAAGTAAGTAAATCAACCAATCGTCCATTTCTTCGGTTTAGTCAGTACTCTCCTTTGAACATCAGTGTGCTTGCAAAAAAGGTTTGTTTGTTTGAATGCTCTTTTCCACAGTGATTATTTTGAGCACTGGAATTTTCTGTTTTAGTCCTGATACACGCTTCCAATCATACTGCAGTCGTGAATATACGGATGAAGAAATTTCTGCTGTACCAAAATCTATACTCCTTCGTTCTGCTTCTTCAGAAGATTCTGCTACTCCTCCAAGGGTATGAAATATGTGCTTATTATATCAAGTAACACCCTTCTATGCCCTGCCATTTTTAGTGGAATTTTTCATTTTTCTTGGGTTTGCCAGTCTTCTGGTGGTCTAAACTTTGGCTTACATATAAAGTTGTAAATATAATGTTCTTTATATATGTTACACATTGCCACCACAGAATATCTTGGAGGTGCTGCAGTGATTGCAATAAGAGCAAATAATCACTGTGAAGGAGTGATTTTTGAGCATAACTTTAGGCTACAAGGCCTGGAGCTATGCTCAAAACCTCTTCCTCCACAGTGATTAATTACTCTCTTATTCCAATCACTGTGTTGTCATAGTTAGTGATCCCACTAGAGATTTCATCTCTATTATTCTTTATCTATTTATATAATCTCTCTTAGTATGCCAGTCCTATGACCATTGATCGCCGGTTTGCTTTTGAAGATAAACGGTCTAGATCTATGGAAGAACGAGAGGATGATTATAATAAAGCTAAAGAAAGGATCTTTAACAAGGATGTGAGTCCTTCAAATTCTTAGCATTATGAACTGATCTTCTCTTTTCTTAAATGTTAGCTAACTAAATGTCCCGGCTATTGAAAATATATATATGTTATTATTATTATTATTATTATTTATAAATGTTCGATCTGATTAATCTTAAATATTTCGCGTTTCTCAAATATATTTTAATATCTATTAATACATTTTAAACATGACATGACTAGTGATAGGAATGAAAGTAAATAATCACTGCAGAGGAGGGATTTCTGAGTATTTCAATCACTAATGACAACTCAGAATAAAATATTTGTTGTGGAGGAAAGTGAATTTTGAGCAACAAACTACAAAGTCTGAAGCTATATTCCAAAATCTTTCCTCTATATAGATTGGTAAATAATTATGAAATAATAGATATCAAATTAACTAATGTAAAGACCATGTCGAGCTAATTTATCTTATCTACCTACTATGCAAATTTAGTGCAGTTTTCGAAATAACAGCAAATAATCACTGCAGATAAGCGATTTCTGAGCATTGCTATACTCCTCCACAGCGATTATTTGCTCTTATTTTGAACATTTTAAACTTATGTTCTGATTGAAAAAGGAGCACTTTACCATTACGTACTGTTAAGACATAGCTAATCATTTGTGCCTTCCCAGAAAGGTTGGTTGGTCCAAATGTCTGATTCCAGAAGTATATGTCTTAGTGGGAACATAATTCAATTGAAGTTCTCTTCAAAATTATTTGGTTCATTTCTGTATTTTCACCTCACCTGTAGAGGAATGTTTTTTTAGTACAGTTTTCAGCATTAAAGCTCAAAACTATTCAATAAATCCTCCTCCACAGGTCTGACAGTTATTTTGAGGCTTAAATGCTGACCATTTTGTTTACTCGGTGTACAACACAAAATCCTCTCCATCACTAAGATTTTCCTGAATATTGCGGTAGTCCAAATGATACAAATAATCACTGCGAAGGAGGGATTGTTCTTAAAAAATCATTCATACGCAGTGATTATTTGCTGTTAGTTTAATCGCTGATATTGAGAGCAATAATGTCATTCAAATGTTATTTTTTCTTAGTCATTGGAAACAGTCGAGAGTACTACACCAAGCAGTCCAGTTGATGGATCAGAAAAATCTTCAAGGTATCTATTTATAATTTCATTTCACCTCCAGGGAATGCAAATTATTCTGTTGAATTAGAAATTGACTGCAACCGTTCTATGTTAGAAATTTTGTGCAAAATAACATATTCTACAAATCTTAAGGCGAAGCTATGCTCACCTGCACAGCGATTCAGTGTTTGAAATAAGAGCAAATAAATACTTTGGAAGAGAGATTTTTGAGCATTGCTTCAAGCTAGAAAACTTGAAGCAAAGCTAAAAAATTCCTCCTCCACAGTGATTATTTGTTCTTATTTCAAACGCTAATTATTTGTTCATATTTTGATTGATTATTTGTTCTCATTTGAGCATTACTGCATCTATACAAATAATAACTGTGGAGGAGGGATTTTTGAGCATAGATTCAGGTTACAAAGCCTGAAAGTACTCTAAACTTACTGCTCATCCACAGTTATTATTTGCTTCTTTTTTGGGGGGAAGGGGGTGGGTGGAGGAGGAGAGCAGCACTCCAAAAAAATTGTTTTCCTATTTGGTAACTAAAGACAACTTGCCCTTAGCAACCAAATATCTGACAGGTGGTAATTTTGCCTCCCCCACCTGAATATATAATATCAAAATGCCCCCCCCCAAAAAAAAATAATAAATAAATAAATAAGGTTAAGCAGTTTGATGTTGTGATGATCTCTATTGAAAAATGTTTGTTGTTCAATTTGAATTTCATTTTAGATCACATGATAGTCATTCTAGCGAGAGTGCTTTATCGGAGAAAGAAGCTGCTATCGCTGCTGTGGCTGCAGTTACAGGTTTATAACTTTCTCCTAGTATTCTAAATAAGAGGAAATAAATAATCACTGTGTAAGGGGGATATTTGAGCATTGTTTCAGGCTTTCTAGCTTGAAGCAATGCTCAAAAATCACTCCTCCACAGTGATTATTTATTTCCTCTTATTTTGAACACTGTAATCTGAGTATAACTGTAAATATCATCTGCAGATGATTGTTTCTTTAGCAAAAAAACACACTCCTCCACGGGTGACGTCTGACAGTTATATTTAGGCTGGTACACATGAATTGATGCTGTGAAGAAGAGTTCTAAATCAACTAAATTATAATTGATTGGATTCTTTATTTTTGTACACTCACTATTTTATGCAATGTTCAATCCTCAAAGTAACTTTCAGACATCATGTGATGTCTGACCGTTATTTTGAGGAATTGAACGTTTATCTGCAAAGAATGGTTCAGTTGTTAGAAATCTTTTAGGTTGTAGCCAAATAAATATAGCCTATAACTATGCTCAAAAATTGCTCCTCCTGTGTGATTAATAGCTCTTATTTCAACTACCGGTAATTAATGAAATAGTAATCGAAACTTCTTATTTTAGGCCGTAGATCTAATAATTCTGCGAAGAGGTTTAATGACAGAAAGAACTTAGGTGGTCTTCAATTTACACCAGTTCAACAGCAATATTGTGAGTGATATCTTTCAAATATTCAACTTAAGTTTTAGTGTCAACCATAGTTTCGAAGCTTGTGATCTTTCTAATCTTCTTTCTAGTCGACCCTAACAAATCTGTATCAACATTTGATATTGATTGAAACATCCATTTCAGCATTAATTTACTGCTTTTCTGCTGATAAATTCAGCTCTGGTTACTGCCATATGCAATTTCTAGTTTGGAGCATTGCCATGGTTTGTTGTGAACATGTATTTCGGTTGCAAATATGTGATAAACAAGATGGCCGTCTCAAAGGAGGATGTTCTATGTTTTACCATAAAATGACGAAGAAATGAGTAGCATTCTTCAGAAAATAACGATGGATTTTCTTTTGATGAGGACTATTAATTAAAGTGCCTACAAATGTGGACTCGAAAATTTAACCACGAAGATGAAGAAGCTTTTTAATTTTAAAGATAAAAAGAGGCAACGTTTAGACCAGTGATTGTAAACTGCATTTTGTATTATGCCTTTGCTAGTGCAGTAACAATATTGTAGTAACATATAGATAAAAAGCAAGTTTAACAGATATATTTAGTTTTGAAATCAACTTCACGAAGCTTGAAAATCGTAACTAAAATACGCTTAAGATACGCTTATATTACGGTGTCTTTTGCCTCAGGATTTTTTGAAAACATTTAAAATATGCACTTCTAATCACCGAAACCTTAAGAACACATTAAAAAGTTGATATATTTGGCATATGAAACAAGTAGTTTATATCATAGAACATGCATAGAACAAAGTATGAATCTGCTCTTTCAACTGTGGCATCAAAAAGTTAGTTCTGGATCTCATCTTCTTCATCTTCTAAGCTACAAAATGGTGATGACCGTAGTAAAATAAAAAAACTTTCATCCTTTGTAGGAGGGGATCTTGGCGACTAGATGACTAGATGAAAAAAAAAATAATAATAAAAAAAATTGATGTTCGTTCTGCTTTAAAAAATATTCTCTTGTGGATCTGTAGCCAGGAGCTATACTCGACTATTTCTTCTCCACAGTGATATTTTGATTTTACATTTCAGCTGAAGGATACCCTGCAACAGCTGCAATTGCTGTTAATCAACAAACAGGTATTTTAAATCTTATGTTTGCTGATTGATCCATGCCTTATTCCAATCCCGTTCACAATCTTCTCCTGTGTCGAAATCAGAATGACAGCAGTATGAATAACGGCTGGTCAACTGTCGTTGACCATTCGAAATTAGGGTCTGAATGCCCGAATATACGGAAACCCATAGGTGTCATGCAACCACTTAGTCAGTAAAGATTCATTAAGTCGATGTCGAATATACATATGTTTGTTGATGACTTAGCATATAGTGTAAATCGACATCCACTGAACTTGACAAGAATTACAAAACTACAGTGAAGCTGTACACAAATCTCAAAAGATGGCTGACGTGACATACAATAAGCGTTCTACGTTGTCTATGAATACAAATTCAATGCCGACTTAATAATTTTTTGCTAAGTTGTTTACGAATACAAAGTCGATGCTGAATTAATAGTTTTTTGCTAAGTTGTTTACGAATACAATTTGATTCCTGCTTAATAAATATTTGCTAGGTTGTCCACGAATATAAATTCAATACCGACTTAAATGGAATATTTGCTAAGGCATCCACGAATTCGATGCTGACTATACACAATTTTAAACTCATCTGCATTGCTTATCTGCATTGGCTTCTATACGGACATTATGATCACTCTGGGGCATCATGTTTTTTATCAAGGCATGAAAGCATCACTGCCTCCAACTCTATCTCCACCTTTATCAGTTTTTAATCTTGATGTTCTCATGTATCTAATAGATAACACATGATATGAAACCTGCGATGCCAGAGTAAACGTCATCCTGTGTTAAGGGTTCACAGTTTTAGACGTTATTACTGTCTCGCGGCTTTTATAGGAGTAGGAAAAAAGTGTCAATGCGATCTAAGTAAGCTCAACCTAGTGAGGTGTATTAAATATCCCGATCGAACTATCAAGACTTATGGACTATTTCCTGAAAAGCTCTACGAAAAAAAAAATGTATCAGCAATGGTCACTGGCAAGAGGAAGCGTGAACTTGGACTTGTAGTTCCAGTGAAATATACATCATTCACGAAAGACAAATGGTTGACAATGGTTTTACAAGACAAACTCCAGAAAAAACACGACAGATACGGACATTTTGAAATGGATTTTTCACATGAAAACCTTGTAAAAATGCCTCGTAAAATTTAAGAGATGACGAATGTTGTTTTTACGTTGAAATGTATGTTTACGATATTAATAACTCACACCTGTCGCGTATTTCATCGTTTGATTTTAAATACTTTTGTCATTCATAGAGTAGTTTTAATTAACTATATGACAATGGAGAGTAAATTTTTTTTCTTCGTTCTAATTAAAGATTTATGTTTACAAAAATAGATTTTACTAAAGCGGGATTTCCATTTAAGAAATATTCCGCGCAGAACACAGAAAAAGCGAGAACCAATCAGAGACATGAAAACCTGTTTTGCATGCGTTAACATCAAGTTTAAATTTTTTCGTAAATAATCAAATAATCACCGCATGCCGCATCAAAGTTTATTACTACGAAATGACTATGAACGAAAGATTAATTATGAATGGCCTAACCATGATATTTTGCAGT
>JAULBZ010009177.1:0-10198 GCA_032360805.1 Neoturris breviconis | reverse complement strand
AGTAAAACACCTACTTGCATTCCTGGCCATCAACAATTACATTACCAGCATGTAAATGTCCTGGAAAAATAATAGTTTTTGTTCAAAACACCTGCATAAATTACAACGGAGGAGATTGTTTGAACCTTGGAACATCTGTGTTTGAAACAGATATATCACTTACCGTTAAACATTAAGCCTGAAAACACAGCAAAATAATGAGAATTTGGAACTTCAGGGTATTTCTAGGCTTGATAAATAGACTCAGTTTTCCCGCACAGGTTGCAGTTTCATTCAGACTCAGGCATGAAAAGTGACATGCCTGTTGAAATAAGAGCAAATTATCATCGTGGAGATTTTCGAGTATATTTGAGTATTATTTTGAAAACTATACCCAAAAACACACCTCCACAGACAATGTCCAGGCTTGCACTCTGCAGAAAGGCATTAGGTCAATGAGCTTAGGTAACTTAAGGACTGTCTCAATTTCCTCATTTTCAAATTCCACTACCAGTGCTGCTTTAATAATTTCAAAATACTTACGTAGGCTTGGGGTGTCGATTTAAAAGAAAATCATTTTGTCCGATTTTATTCACAATGATGTCCAAACTTCTATTATTTTTTTTGACAATACAAATCGAGACCATTGAATTTAACGGTGACCCAATTGCTTAAATTTGAAATTACCCACGAATTACAGAATTGTCAGATTCAACATTTGAATCAATTTTCAAAAAAAGTTATCAATGACGTCATCATTTATTTGGAAATAACTGTTTTATTAAAAAAAACGCTGACATCAGCAATAAAAAAAATTAAAATCCTGATCAAAAGATGACACAACACAATTTCCATTTCAGCTGCAAACTTTATCAAATTTGAACCGTTGGAGCAAAGGAAAAAGGTGAAAAATGTTTATATATTTTCTTAAATTTTGAATTTTTTATAATATGTTATGAGTGTCTCTATGATCTTTAAGATGCAATATTTATAAATGTGAAAAAAATAACAAGATTCCAAAATTTAGGAAAAAGAAAATGTCATTCATTTCTGCAGCTAATTACATTCAGGAAACGAGTAAGTATTTTCGCGTGCTACATGTGTTCGTCTTTTTAAACTAATTAGTTATTCATAAAAAATAGGAGTACCGAAAAGATTAAAATGTTTGAGAACAATACCAGCAAATTCCATTATTCGTTTTCATAGAAAACATGCGAGCTCATATAAACAATCACTCACGTTTTTACGACTTATGATTTTTTCCTAAATTAGGAAAGATTCGTTACACAAAACCATGTCCTCTAACAAAAGTAGCTATGGCTACACATAAATAATTATCTCTCGTTACTCGTGACATCCTGAGCTCTTATACGGTATCTTATTTTGTTGAATAAATACATAATTAACAAGATAATAGCCAATACGTAAGAAACATGGTTTTAATTATTTTTTAAGAGATAATGTAACACATAAATTATCATAACTTTTGAAGACACAAAAATACCATTTTATAGTTCAATGAGTCTCTGTTGATATGCGATGTTTTTTTGTCGTGTTTTTCTAACTAGATTTGTAAATAAGATCAGATTAATAAAATAAGCGATATTTTAGGTTTCAGGATTATTTTCCAAAAAGTTCAACAAGTGGTTGCTTTATTTTTATATTATCTTAAAGAGGATTTTAAGAGCTTTCCAAAAATATATACTCTGATCATAAATGAATCCACTGTTCTTGAGTTATGACAACAATACCACAGAGGTAATATTTCATTTACACCCCCCTTAAATTCAGTTATATTGATTTATGAAGTCATCAAAAATTATAGAAATTTGGATATTTTTGTAAATAAAATCAAACAAAATAATTTTTTTAAAAATCGACGCCCCAAGCCTATGTAAGTACTTTGAAACTGAAGTATTAAAGCCAGAATCATCATTAGTGATGCAGCGCTGGTAGTAGAATTGAAAAATGAGGAAATTAAGACAGTCCTTAAGTTACCTGAGAGCTTGCATCTGATATGAATCTTCATATTAAAGTTTCCAATCAACTGCAAGATTATAGGTGTAACACTCTCCTTCGCAGGTACTTAGTTGACTAATTTTCCATTTCTGATGATTGTTTATTATCTTGTAACCAGCAGTGTTCACAATAAGAGTAAATAATCACTGCCGAGAAGGGATTTTTGGGCATAGTTTTTTCAGGCTTTGTAGTCTGAAGATTTGCTCAAAAATCACTATCCACATTTTTCGACCGGACCATCTCAAAAATGAAATCTACAGAGAGTGCTGAGTCAACAATCTTGCAATGCATTGGTTTATTCAGACCGTTTATACTTCTGCTGTATAAACACATTTTTATTGAATTTTGTCAATTTTTAGTTGATTTAACCCTACCAAAAAAGTTAAAGCAAAATTTTGATATGGTCCCTAAGGTATAAAGAACTTACCATAAGGCCATCCTTTGTCTCGTAGAAATTTTAATGCTTCTAAGACTTGTCTGCCTATTCTTTTTATATCTAAAAATTCTAATGGTACGCGCACTTTTACGTTGCCATATTTTTTTATTCGGGGAAGTCCAGGTTTTGCCTACAAGAAACAAGAAAAATATATCTATTATATAGTCTTGATAATTTTGTTGAAATAAGTTAGTAACACAGTCGGCAAAAATTTGTTCAAAGTCCACAGTAAAAGACGCTAGAACAATGTTTTCAATGTTGTTCTGGCAGCTTTACTGTTGACTTTGAACAAGTTTTTACCCAGTAGAAATTGATAAGTATATAAAAGTTGCAGTAGTCAAAATAAGTGCAAAATATTTATTGAGAAGAAGTAATTTTTGAGTTTCAGGCTTCATAGCCTGAAGTTATGTTCAATATTTCCTTCTTCACAGTGCAGTGATTATCTTCAGGCTTCATAGCCTGATGTTTATGTTCAAAAATACCTCCTTTACAATAGAGTGATTATCTTCAGGCTTTATGGCCTGATGCTTATGTTCAAAACTACCTCCTTCACAGTACAGTGATTATCTTCAGGCTTTATAGCCTAACGCTTATGTTCAAAAATACCTCCTCCACAGTACAGTGATTATTTGTCTCTTATCTTAAGCACCGGTTTATTGTTCTTCACTTAAAAACTTTTTTATTTTGAACTCAGTTACCTTACATATAACATCTCTTAACGAACCAGTAGGGTGCAGTAGACGAACGACAGTTGAACCTTTATCTGTACATGATGCATATGTGATTGGATAAATGAATGGGTGCTATAATGAAAGAAGATACTTTCTTAGAATACCAAATAAATACAAAATACAAACATATTGCAGCCTAGAACTTTAAACGTGTGACTGATGTTCAACAAAAATGTGACAGAACATACACAAGGTCATATAATGACCAGTGGTCAATGGACAGAACAAGTACATGACATACATCAGATATGTGGTCAAAGACCTGAAGCTATGCTCATAAATCACTCTTCCACAGTGATTATTTACTACTACAATATTGGTCCCTATGACCTTGTATATGTCCTTTCACTGAAGTTATGTTTATTAATCTCTCTCCCGAAGTAATTACCTTATTACATGAAATTAATGCAAAGCGGTATTTAATGCGGCTAAAATTTACGTGATCATCGAGCGCGAATCTGTTTTAAAACCTTTTCGCCAGTAGAAAATAATGTGAAACCCTTATTATTTAACTAGGAGAAAATTAATGCAAAAATATGAAAATATTATTAGCAATAAGAGAACAAGAGTTTCCCAAATCTAATTGGCTAGAAAAGTTCAATTTTTTTAATGTTTTGTTAATTTCTAGATGTAAAAAAATAAATAAATAACAGTTTTAACAGTTTTAATTGTGTGTTTTTTATAGTTACTTTAAGATCTTAAAACAATACGCAACAAAATGACACTGTTACAGTTTTAAATAGCGCAGTGAAGAAATTAACTTGGTTTTAAATAATGCGGAAACTTTAATTACCATGTCACATTAGTTTGGCATAATTATGCACTTATTCTTGTTGAAAATCTTCATAGCACTATTTCTAACTTAAAGAGTTGCGCATTCAAATTTGCGATATCACATGATACTGTAAATCTTCTGAGGATGCAAAAATATCTCTCAACCTTGAGGATGAAGACATGTTTGTGATGCTTTTATGTGAAATATATGAACTTAATAAACATGCCTGCCTCCAATAAACACCCTCTAAAAATCAAAAAGTTAAATAAATGCCTGGGGTGTTTAATATTAGATTTATGGTATGTTGAATCTTGAAAGCTTTTAATAAGCCAACTATACCAATAATAATCATTGTAAAAGGAGGTAACTAAAGATGCTGAACAAAATCTGGAGATTTAAATAAAAGATTCAACTAGACTCAAGCACTTTGATTATGCATGGTACACTCTCGATATAACTCTGAAAGGAACAGAAAAATTTGATACATCGAAAGTTTTATTAAACATTTTTTTTTAAACATAGGTATTTTACTTGCTAATGTTATGAAGACATCTTTCTATTGCGGCTAATAAATTAGTGGATATAATAGGTACTTGACGATAAAAACGCCACAAGAATTAATATTTATACCCAGTGTATTACTATTATGTATTACTGGCATCCAGTTTTTTGTTGTGGATTAATATCACATTTATACCAAAAATAATCATTCGAAATTGAAGGTAGATATGAAATAGCACACTTTATATTGTTTCGAGTAAAAAGGTCTTACCATAATATTGGCTAACTGTTTTGATTTAAAAAACGCCTTACCATAATATTGGCTAAAATGTTTTGATTTAAAAAACACCTCACCATAATATTGGCTGAATGTTTTGATTTAAAAACGTCCCACCATAATATTGGCTAAATGTTTTGATTAAAAAACGTCTAACCATAATATCAGCTAAATGTTTTGATTTAAAAACATCTCACCATGATATTGGCTAAATGTTTTGATTAAAAAACGTCGCACCATAATGTTGGTTAACTGTTTTGATTTAAAAAACGTCTCACTATAATATTGGCTAAATGTTTTGATTCAAAAGACGTCTTACCATAATATTGACTAAAATTACCTGCAGTGAAGACATTTGTCAAGTAACGCTAATAGTGTCTTGGCTAAATGTTTTGAGTAAAAAACGTCGCACTACAATCTGAATGTTTTGAGGAAAAAACGTCTTATCATAATATTGGACAAATGTTTTGATTAAAAAGATGTCACACCACAATATTGACTAAAATTACCTGCAGGGAAGACATTTGTCGAAGTAACGCTAACAGTGTCGTTTCATGATCCAATATCATGTCCGGACCATGTTCTGCCTAAAAACAAATTAATAGTGATGAAACATTGATAACTTGCTTCTTCTCTGGATTTCTCAAAAGATACGACATACATAAATACAAGTTATATCAAACAATAACAAGCCATACCTGAGTAACAATAAATGTAAAGTTTACAAAATGTGCAATGTATTGGTGGGCAAAAACTTGTTCAAAGTTCAAGTAAAGACGCTAAAACAACGTTTTCAATGCCGTTCTAGCACGTTACTGCAGACTTTAAACAAGTTTTTGCAAATACTGAATAAATCAATTAATTGCAAGATTGTTGTTGATACACGAAGTCGAATATGATGTGTGGAGGAGAGTTTTGTGAGTACAATTTTCAGCTGCAAAGCTTGATATTCCATATTATTTTTGCAACATTTGTATTACTAAGATTTGCTTAAACAGACTTACCCATGCTAATAAGTGCTTTGTAGTTTTTGCAGTGCCTTTTGATTTTATAGTGTAGAATGATTTCCGCACTCTCCAGCCTTAAAGTATAAATAAATTTTCATTTTAAATTTAGATACTGTACGAGTTGTTTATTTTGATGTGAGAAAGGTAATATAAAATATCAGGAAGAAAAGAGTGCCCTTAGTAAGAAACAACATTACTTACGAATGATTAGCATTACAGGGGTTATAATAACTGCCAGTCAGCACTGTGGAGGAGAGATTTTTCAGAATATTTTCAGTCAAATAAGAGCAAGTAACCACTGTGAAGGAGTGTTTTTGAGCATAGCTTCAGGCTATTAAACCAGAAGCTATGCTAAAATATATCCCGTCCACAGTGATTACTTGCTCTTATTTCAGCTATTGCCTCGGAGTTCATTCAAATAATATTACAATATTTTGCAATTATTTTCTATAACTGCTAAAGGATGTTTAAAGATTTTCCATACTACTTCTATTTCGGATTACCTATTTCTTTGAGATTTTCCTGAAGTTCCCAGTTTGGTTCAGATCTAAAAAACATAGCTGCTTGTTGTTGACCCATTTCTATAACAATATATGTACAATGTAAGTAGGAGTAGTGTTATTGATGTTTTCAAGTTACAATAAAGAAAAATCATTGCAAAGCTTTATTTTTGACATTTACTTAGTAAAAGCATAGACACAAAAGAAAAGGAAATAAAGAAAATGGCAGAATAGCAGCTATCTATACCTATCAATCACACATTGAAACAGTAACCAGTAGCAATATTTGTTACTTCTATATTTTTCACATAAGTACAGTAAATAAAGGTAAAAAAATTTGAGGAGCCCAGAATTAATCTACAACACATTTTGGTATAGATTCTGGCTCCTTCGCTCTACCATTTAGATTTTTTTGTGAGAATACATTCTTTAAAAGATTCTAATAATAATTTTGTGAATTTTCATATGATTCTATTTCATTCATTGCGGCGAAATATCAGAGAAATTCATTCAGCGAAATTTAAGATAATAGTGATAGCAAAGAATTTCTAGAATTCTTTTAATCGAAATCCTAAAGAGTATTATACAGTTTTTAAGCAAAATACACAGCATAAAAGCCTACCGAATATAGTCCCATATTTCTCTGTATTTGGACTGTGTATTTGCCATGGCAATACACAATCCGAATACGGAGTAATACGGGACCGTATTCGGTAGGCTTTCACTCCTCCTGTGATAAGCAGTTTAACATCTTTAGTAAGGGACCATCTCCAAAATTTGTTACCAGGGGAAGAGTGTTGAATCAATGATCTTGCAATTGATTGGGTTCTTCGTCCCAAAGAAACCAATCAATTGCAAGTTCTTTGACTTAACACTCTTCATTATAGATTAATTTTCTGCTTTTGGTAATGAATTTTGGAGATGGCTCCTAATGGCATCATCAAAAAAATCCTAGTGTCAGCTCAAACGTATTAGCACAATTTAGTGTTAACCATTTAAAGGTTATACTGTTGTTGTATCCCTAATTCAAGATAATTTGCCGATAAAAAGAATTTCCAGATATGAAATTATACTGTATTCATATGAAGAAATGTTTGAGCGATTATCAATTTATTATTATTTTGTTCCAGGTCATTTTACATATTTAATGTACCAATGAGAGAATCAAGCCATAAAAAAATCCCCTAATAATAATATACTCCTGACCTGCCCCGGAATATATTTTTAAAAGAAAAAACTGTCATTCTCAATATTTAAATTGATGTACTGCTGTTATTAAAGACTGATGTACTGATGTACTGCTGATATTAAAGACTTTTAAGTTAACGAAAATCTGGGGGGTGCTAAATTTGATTTTGCATAAACTTTGTG
The DNA here is from genome assembly GCA_032360805.1 of Neoturris breviconis. Taxonomy (NCBI): domain Eukaryota; kingdom Metazoa; phylum Cnidaria; class Hydrozoa; order Anthoathecata; family Pandeidae; genus Neoturris; species Neoturris breviconis. The sequence goes on along the minus strand of JAULBZ010009177.1, from coordinate 2,602 downwards.
GTCTCAGTAGACTATAAAAACATTTAAAACAAAAATGACTTGGGACGAAGAAAACCAATCAGTTGCCAGATCATTGATTCAGCATACTTCCCCTGGGAACAAATTTTACAGATGATTAGCACTTACTATCTATCTCATCTGAGTAATTGTGTGGATCTAGAAACTTCTTAACAGCAAGATGATGACAAAATAAACTATTTGATAGTAAAACATCCATGAATCTCTAAAAGGTGTTTAAAAATAATAAAACACTCATAAAAACACAGCACTATATGCATGAGTTGGAAATCTCACTAAGGAGCCATCTCCAAAATTCGTTCCCAAAAGCAGATATCTTAGCAGCTTTAAAAAACAAATTGGTACCACTTGGTTCCTTTTCTTATGGACTCTCATTGTAGAAGGTGTCATCCAAATGCTACAAGTGGTTCAATAGTTATGGAGGGTGGGGGTTGGTTGGAATCTCTCCTCCCTGCACCCCCAGTGTTACAGAGCCTGAAAAAAACAGTACTAACAGGATTAAATAAGAGTGAGTAATCATTGGAGCGTTGTTGTCTTGAATATAATATGTTCAAAAGCATTTCTCCATAGTGATAAAACTATTCACAAATTCATGAAAACGAGGAATCTGTTGCTCAAAATTGAACTTTTTGCAATGTAATAACTTCCTGTTTGTGCAGTGACAAAGATTATGCATTGCAACAAGTTCTGCTTTGAGCAACAAATGCCTCATTTTCATTGTGCTCTATCATTTGCTCTTATATCGAGTGTCACCGTTGCAATTTTAATATAAAACTTGGTGTTTACTTACTTGCAGTGCAACTCTTCGTTCATGTAAAAATGTGCTATCCATATTTCCAAATGCTTTTTTTGGTGGAATGGGAAGTTCAAATCCTATCACATTTGCCTATAACGTTAAAAATATAAACAAAACTTTAATGGTTTTACTTTTGCAGCTGAAAACTGTACTAAAAAAACACTCCTACACAGGTGATGTCAAACCACTATCTTGAGGTTTGATATCATATTCATATTATACTTCATCAAATCTTATGAATTTAAAAACTTCGAATTTGAAAGATGGATGCAGTGTTCAAAACAATTATACCATGAACACCCTAAGCGTTAATCAATCAAATCAAATTTAAGGGTGGGCGGTAATTGGACTAGAACGTTAAAAAGAATGGGGCGTATATTTTAATATATTTTTTTTAAAATCATTCCTAACTCTCAAGGCCACTACTATGAGGGAGTACTTTTTTTATCCTCTCCAAATCTTAATCATTCATTCCCATGATGGGTTATACAACCCTCAACCTGTCCTATTGATCCCGAAACATGGCTGAAACCAATATACCAGGGAACAGGTTTTCTTGCATATACAGTTCATGTACCACATCTTATAAAATCAGTGTCAATGTTGTTAATATTATTTTCATTTAGACCATTAAATGACTGAATAGGCTCTTCTTTCTACATAAGAATTGCTGTCACATCCATTGTCATTTTAGTGTATGCAAAAAGGCAATCCAATTTTGTGACCTTTAGGGGTACATGCACCCTTATTCAAATAAAGGTGCATGCACCCTTAAAAGAGGGCAAACAGGAGATTAAGTTACGTGTTGGATTTGTATATTGTAAGGTCATGCTATATAAAGAGATAAAAAAACTCACCATAAGCAAGGTATTCAATGACGCAAAATCATTGTATCGATGCTGCACCTATAATGTAATATATAAATACACACTTTATTTAAAAAATTTGAAATTCAATCAAGGCTGGATGTTCTTTAAAAAATTGCCACATTTTTCTGTTTGTAGACTGAAATGTGCTTAATATTTTTATGTACTTTTTTTGTTTTCATGAGACTGGATATTATTATTTTTATGCTACCTTGCATTGAGGTTTAATGTTCTAATTTTCTGTTTTTTCTCCTTCCTTTCATTCAAATACTATGTACTGGTTGTTTTAAACAAACATATACACCGAAAGAGATTTCATCCCGTTTGTTGATTTTATTCATTGTTGGTTTCAGTCATTCCTGTTCTAACTGTTAGCAGTGCATAAGTGAATTTGTTCCAACAAATTGAATTTGTTTTTATTTAGTTTGTGATTTTCAGCCTTACGTTCTTATAAAACATCATAATACGTGTAATGTAAATACATATTCTCTACAAGTACTTATTGACACAATCTTTGGAGGAGCCAATCTATGTCAACATCACTGGCTCAGTGCTCTCCCTTCTTATTTTTAGACTCTGTTAAAATATGGCTTCTTACCTCCCAGCAGTTGTCCGTATTTGGACCACGTTGAACTTTTAAAACAAATTCCTAAAAATACAAATAGTGCTATGAATAGTTAATGACTTAACAGATTTGGTTTTAGTCCAAACGAGTTCCTTAAGGATAGAACGCAGTCTTTCTGTATGACTTTTTAAAATTAAAAATATCTATGTTTCCCTTGGTTATTATATAGTGAAAGTATATATCAATGGAAAGCTGAAAGAATGAACTTTCTGCACGCAGGATTCCAGGAGGGAAGAAAAACGGTAAAATGTAAAAATCGACACTTTTTACATTTTATATTCCTCTCTCAAAACTTCT
>JAULBZ010009176.1:0-10198 GCA_032360805.1 Neoturris breviconis | reverse complement strand
GGAACGTGTAGAGGTAGAGAACTTTAAATAAGACCTTGTAAATTATTTTCATTATCTTTATTATCACCATAAATCAAAATGACGTCTTTATGTCGTTCATTGGACGTTGAATGTCAAATTGATAGAAAGAACGCAAAACAGTAAGTAGAATAGAGGTATAGAACTTGAAATAAGACTAAGTAACATCAAAGATATCATCAAAACATCAGTATGGACCGTTAATATCAGAAAAATATATATATAATATATATATTAGAAAAAAAAAATTATTAAAAAAAAATAGGTCGGTGGTCTCGGTTGCTGGTCGGTGGTTTTGGAATACGCCCAACATCAAAGACGTTGTTCTAGTGTATCTACTGCTGACTTTGAACAAGTTTTTCAGCCCACTGGGTATATTCTTAACCAATAAAAACAAGTAATGGTATATAGAGCTATATGGGTTGATACTCACAATCTCACAAATAAAATATAAAACATGAGCAATACAAAACATAATTAATGCAGAAAACGACCACAAAAATTCCTAATAGATTTATCTCAGTGATTTATTGAGCAGACTTAGGACTTAGGTCTTTTTGTTCAACAGATTTTCTTGCTTCTTGCAGTCTAGTATCCAGGCTCTTGGAACCAATTCGAATTTTCGTGATGTTTGAGATGCTAAACAGATTTTGAGGTTGGCTGTTTAATGTTTACAAAACTATACAAAAAATAATTAAAACCGTACAAACTCATCGTATTCCACTAACAAGGTTCTTTCAGTGTGGTACTGCACAAATAAAAGCAAAAATATAAAATACCCAAAGAATGTATAAAGAAAATATAAATGATGATAAATAAGGTACCTAAATTAAGTAGAAAGTACTGTAATAAAGGAGAGTCTAATCTTTCCGAAGTTTTGAAAAACGAGATGGTATCTTTTAAAGGTATTAACATCAAGAGAAAACTTCTCACTACCAAAAGAACTAGGTAAACGTTTGGGAGATCTGACACCAGCTCATTGATAAGATTACTTAAATTGTGCAGGAGAAGTTTTCGAAATTCCGCGTTTTCACTTTCAAACATGTTTTTAGAGATTGCAGTCACTCACGCTGTGTATAATCGATTCATACATCGATAGCGAATTACAGTTTTAATCTTATTAATATTTTGAATACCTAGTCATTCGATGCTGTTCTAGCGTCTTTACTGCAGACTTTGAACAAGTCATTGACCACTAGGTATAGTTATCAAGCATCACATACTTAAAAACAACGAAAATAGTTTGAGATATATAATAACTTTTACGGAATTGTTTTTACCTTTTCCTCGGTAAACACACAATGTCGTATCAACGTCGAAATGACGTCGCGACGCTGTGCTAGCGTGGTTTCAATTACGCCACCTGGCTGTGAGAAGTCGTCCATTTTCGTTAAGGTGTTTATGTCCGCAACAGCTAGAAAGTAAACTTTGGTTTCTGTTTAGACGCACCTACTGACAAACTTTTAACAAAAAGGACCCAATATTTACAGATATGAATACTGTGTCAGCAATCTTGAAAAGAATTCACAACGTGAAAGGTTACCAAGTATGGTTCGGAAGAATTCTATAAATGTTAACCCTTCGTTAGTATGATGTGGACTCCCTGAATTTTTAAACTTTGCTGTGAAAGTAACATAACAAACATTATTATTCGGGAGGTTATTTTCCTACATATTTTAAAAATCTGCATCATACTTTTGTGACTTATTGCGTCCTGAATCTTCTAATACCTTCCCATGAAATAACAAATTTCCGGGGGTACCCCACCATACTAATGAAGGGTTAAACAATATGATATATATTGAAATGATATAGTTTACCATTAACTTATTTGTAACGCTTTATAACGTTTCGAGCTATATTTTCTCATCATTGGGATACGAACAGATGACAAACTTTCCGACTGCTACAAACGCAAATATTAATACTATATTCTATATATAAATATTCCAATACTTTAATTTATTTTTATATTCTATTATTTCAGAATATTTTCAGAGTTATCACAATCTGTAAGTTTAGTAACAACTTTATCAAACTTTAGCTAGAACTTGTCAGCTGGAACGACTTGATAATGAGAAAAGTTATTTTCTTTATAGTTGAAAACATACCAAAACAAAACAGACATAACCTAGCCGGCAAAAACCTGTTCAAAGTCAGCAAAATAATGTTAGGACAACGTTCTTTGAACGTTGTTCTAATGTTATTTTTCTGACTTTGAACAGTTTTTTGCCGGCTGGGAATGGTTGGTTTTCATTAGGTAGGCGAATAAAACCAAGAGATGAGTGATGTCAATTTTGCCAATAGAATGTTTTCTTTTGACTTTCGTGCGAAATTTGTCGCCTTATGGAAATTAACGTTAAGTGAGTTAAGTTTGATTTGCCGATGCTTCAAAAAACACTACGCCCTATTTATTAATCACAAGATTTCGTTCCAAAAGTAAACAATAAAACGTCAACGAGCTTTCAATGAATAAGTTTTCCGAAACGAAAATAACAAGTAATCCATTGAAAGCTCGTTGGCTAAGTATTTGTCTCTTTAAAACACTATTTTTCTAACAGTCTTTACTTAGCTATGATAATGTATAATGTCCCCATTAATTGTGCAAAGTTACCTTAATTCGAGGATCAGATTCATTGTAGTAATAAGACCATTTGTTGTCTTTACCTTTTTTTGACTTTTTCTTGCAGTTTCTTAGTAACATTACGTGGTTAGAAGTTTTACATTACACAAGTGAAACGCAGTTGTAAGTTGCCATTACATATACTCCAGTCTGTACAGATACAACTCAGTGTAAAAAACTACCGAATACGTTCCCGTGTATGGCCTACGTAATGCCATATATGGATATACGCAAACCATATACGAAAATACACGGAACCGTTTCTGCAATCTTGAAAAACACAGCGTGAAAGACTGCCAAATACGGACCCGCATAACTCTGTATTCGGACTGTGTATTGCCATGTGGCACGGAGTTATACGGGTCAGTATTCAGTAGCCTTTTGCGCAGTCTTTCATGATTCCTAATAAGTTATATAAAAAGAGCCACCATGTACGTTAAAATCATGTTATGATTTATGAAAAATAATCACAATTTTTCATAATTAAATATTTTGTCTGATAAGGATTTAAATCTAAATATTTTTAACTCATCCCAAATCTACATAGTAAAATTTTTATCTTACCAAAAGGCCTAGTAAAACACTGATTTATCGTAATTCTACAATCTAAGCAAAATTTAAATCCCCTTGGATTGATCTTCTAAATATCTTATGGAATACTACTGACTAACCAAACCCCCAATTTTCCGAATAAATATTTCAGTCCGAATGTTAAAAATGATCCCGGATTATCCAAACTCTATATCAACTAGGAAGAACAAGAATGACATAATACAGTAAAGTATATATCTAACCTTTTATTTAAAGTTAGCTACCTATCTTTAGTCCAGGAACCAAAAGTGCACTACTTTACTGTATTTTCCTTTCTAAACTCACAAAAGGTAAGACTTTGTTTTTTTTAAAATAAAAACTTTTCCTTCTCTGTAACGTACTTATGTACTATAATGACGTCAGAAGCAACTTTCAAATACAAAATTTTGATTAACAGAACCCTAATTATCCGAACAAATTTTGCGCTTTTCTCAGTGTTCGGATATTCTATTACTTCACAATCATGTCCCAGTTGGCGCACGATATAGCAACAATGTCGAAATAATCTTACGACGTTGCTCCAACCTTGCGTGCTTGCAGGGGTAGGTTTATCAAAACAATAAGAAAATGGAAGAAAGTAACATTTTCGAAAGAATCTATCTATGTTTTAAAGAAATGATTTGTCTTGCAAACGAGGTTATAAACGAAATATTTCCTAAAGGGTGATTTCCATTAGGCGGAAAATTCCGCGCAAAAGCCAAAAGACGGCATCCCATTGGTAGAAATTGACATCACACGTCTTCGGACTAATGGAAGTCATACTTACGGATTAGATGTTAGGCGAATTTTCCTTCAGTACCATTAAAGAATTCGCTATTATTTTTCAATGATTCGTTAAAATGCTATACTAATTTGGTCACTCTTTTTTTACTGCAAAAGCAAATGGAAGTAGTAACTGAAGTAGTAATTTAACCGAAAAGAGATTATTCTTTCCTATCTAAAGATATAGGAGAGGAGCGTAAGAGGGCGCAGTGGAATATGGGAATGACTGAACAGTCTTCTGGTATTTGCAAAAATCCTGCAAAAAAAAACTAAATTTAGATTATTGTGGGCATTTGTCACCCGCGCCTTTGATTATAAAATAGTTTGAGACAATATCGTACCCAAGACTTTTTCGTCTAGGCTTTTTATGAACAAATACTCCACTGCAGAATTTCTTTGTTTTTTTTGTAAACAGCAGGCAGGTAGACCCAGTTGTTATATCCCACCACACTAACGATGTAAAAAATCCCACTACACTAATGAAAGGTAAAGAATTGTAGAGAAAATAACATTTTTCATTAAATCTTGAAATAGGGATAAGGCAAAGTCGACTCATTGTACTAATTCGACTTTCAATAAACTTCTTTCCATGGCATCTTCAAACAACAGCAGTTGCAAAAAGGGCTAATAATTAGCAGAGGTTTCCTTACATACGCACTTTATTGACGACTGGATACGGTTAGCTTTAAAGTCTGATATTGAAAAGTTGTATAAAAGTTACACTCTCTCTTATATAAGTTATAAGCCCCTCAGTAAAGATGCTAGAACAACGTCTTTAGCGTTGTTCGAGCGTCTTTACTGTGGATTTTGGATAAATATTTGCCCACGTGGATTGCCTTTTGGATTTGATTTAAAAACGGTTCCCAAGGATATATAGTATACAGTAATCAAGAATTTCTATTTGATACAAGTTTCTCAAGTGATGGAATTACTAACTGTGATAATCTCATTGGTATTCTAAGGAGAGTACTTACTCATTTTTTCTCACTGGGTATATTATATGATGTCCAAATGAAGACATTCCATTGGTAGAAATTGACGTGTGACGTGGAATTTTACGCTAATGGAAAACAGCCTTAAAGTTCGCAAGTGCCAAAGAAGTTATTTTAAGATCATATACGGCTACACAGAGAGTAATAACCCAGACATTAATCCATCTTTCTTGTCCTGCTCGAGAATCTTAATTTACGTATATTTGAGGTATGCAATCAACGATCAGTAATCTTTTTAAGTGTTAATCCATAATTAAGGTATGTAAATGCCGACAAACTGAATCGTTTAAAATGACGCAACAAGACAGATAAAGTAATACACTATGGTATTTATAGCAAATTGGTGTATTATTAGATTCGGAACTGTGTATTAATCAATAGATGGATAGCACTGTATATTAATAGATAAATGGATAGTGGTGTTTATTAGTAGATCGATATTTAATAGATGCATGGACAACTAACTATTAGTAATAGATATATTGATAGCACTATGTATGAAATAATGAAAAGTATAGAGAAGTTATCTTGGTTTATCTCAGTGTAGAAAACTGCACTTCCGCTGATTCGAATTATATCCAATGCGCCAACATTTGTTCAAAGTCAGCAGTAAAGACGCTAAAACAACGTTGTTCTAGCGCCTTTACTGTGGAATTTGAACAATTCTTTGCTCATTGGATAGATTGATCCTCGATTCAGGTACCGAATTCAGACAAAAAACACGGATCGAGTATTACATTTTCGCTGATTATTGTTGCCGTCACGCACTCACAAAAATAAGTACTGCAAATTTAAACTCGATTAACGAAAGATCAAGTGTTGTGCTGCAAAGTGATTATTAACGGCTTGATTCTACGACCAAATTTAGTCAAATCTGTAGATATAAAAAGCATAAAATCAAGGGAAATAGATGGCCTTGTGCCCCCACAACTACGCACGTCAACAGAGTACATTTTAAAAATATGTGAATTTGAAACATGCTTCATCAGCGCTGTCTCTCTTAATCCATGCGTGTTTTCTAATTATTAATTTCCATCATACAAAATATTATACAGAACAATAATATGAATATCTTTTATAACTGTTGGCCTCTCAGAACCTATGGTGGGGGAGCAGAAACTCTCCAAAAGGTTAGGTAAGCTTATAATCAACATTTTAGTGTCATTATTCTGTTAATGACGTTATTGTTTAACGTTTTCCAAAAAGAAGGGAAACATAATTCTGAAATTCGTTTACCCCCGTTGTACCCCCCTCCAGTTATGAAACAAAGTATAATAGGCGGCACATTGTACCTCCTAGACCTAATTGGTTTATTATTATTATCCGAGGCCGTTATAGATATTATCAATAGCAAGGGGGAATATTGATAAGTTATTATTACCTCCTAAAATTATAAAAATAAAACGAAAAATTTGCGTGTGCTGGTGACCTTCATTCATAAAGGGGTTTAAGGTACTAACATGTTGGAATGTATTCGAGAACGCATTGTTATTGATTCGAATCGCATAGAATAGTTTGTTTGCACTAAATATACCTAGTGGGCAAAAACTTATTCAAAGTCTGCATTACATTAAAGATGCAAGAACAACGTTGCAAACGTTGTGCTAGCGTCTTTACCGCGGACTTTGAACAAGATTTTATTGGCTAGGTATATTTAGGTGGTATCTTCAACGAACTTTCGATCCTATGAGCACTCTCTTACTCTAAATAGTTACCAACTTATATTGTGCATTGTACTCCCGACTAAATTCTCAAGTTTTCTTAAGTGTTTGAAAGGAGTTAAATATTCAAGAATCTGTCATGGTCAGATTAGGTCTGCCCTTGAATTATGGGAGAAAAGGGAAATAAATGTAACACTTAATAAAGAGGAACGGAACAAACCACGTGTTCTAATCTCATTCGATTTGTCAAGTTTAAACTCTGAAGGGAGAGGAGCAACATAAACTTAAAAAAGTTATTGGGTCAATGAATAATCTCTAGATCGTACCGTACCTGTAATCTATGAGTAATATTCTTGGGATTGAATACATAATATGGTTTAAACTGCAACAATCTCTTCATAAAGCTCTTAAGACCCATCTTGACAGTATTAAGCAAAAACTACGATTAAAGAGAATCTTGGAGAGCCACTGGGATGAAAAAAGGCATACTTGTAAATTTAAAAGTTGCTATGGAAACTACGTTATATATTTAATACATCCGAAAGATTATATACCTGTTAATTATTAGAATTATATTTTAGAAGTAATACACGGTCCGTATACGGAGCCGTCTTTTACACCCTGAGCAACATTTATTAACTAAATAAATTACGTCGTTTACATTATTAGATAATCCTCTGAAGAATTATGATCTGGCTTACTTTCCAATAACTTTGTTCGTAATCTTTTAAGCTCGCTTGTTCTGTGTCGATTCTCACTATTCTAATTCTCTCTAAGCTATATGGGTTAATTTACTGGTCTGATTTCATATACAAAGATTTTGCAAATAACTGTGTCATATGTTTTATATTTATATTCATCATCAAAGTGACTTGAGAAAAGTTTCGCGATGTGTTCGTAATCAATCTGTTACCTTTCCCACGGTCAATAGTCTTACCAGATCTTCTGTTTCGCGTATGCATCAACCTAGTTTTCTCTTTTACACAATAAATTCAAAACAAGACAAAATAAAGAAACAAACAAAAGATAACCAATCAGATATACCTGTATGCTCAACTCCATCATTGTATACTTGTAAGGTTCCATCATTGTATACTTGTTAGGTATTTTTTGAATTTTGTTAAAACAACTGAACATAATTTCGTTAGGTTCTTTAAATTTGGTTCCGGCAGATCCAATTCAATTTGCACTTATTTCGTTCCTTAAGCAGATTGTTATAAGTTACAAATAAGATATGTTCATTATAAAGTAAATTTGACATGATAGTATCATTATAAATGTGTTATTGTATGATAATCTGAGCATCCCACCCAATGGGCAGTTTATAAAATGTCCTGTTGATGTTTTAACTAAACATCTCATAAATAATAAAGAATATACCTATCTATATATATATATCTATATATATACATAGCATTTATTCTACTTTTATTAACTTTATAAAACTTGGTTCCGTGTTTAATGAACAGACTTAAATACGAACGTGATAATTCTAAATACAGTAAACTCCCCGTAACTTAAACACCGGATAAGTCGAACTTTTATTATCTCGAACTATTTTATTCGATCCCTTGAACCTTCCGTGATACTTCCTTATAAAATTCACCTCGGATAACTCGCACATTCGTTATCTCGAACCATTTTTTAGTCTCCCTTCGACTAATTTCTTCGTATAACTCGAACTTTTTTCTTGGGGAAAGGAATTCAAAAGACTTGTTAAATGACAAAATTCAAATTTCTTTCAGTTTCATTAATTCTTTACGTAAGACAGACATATATTTAGCGGAAAACGAATTATCAGTGAGGCTGAGACAAGTAGTTGGTCACATAGCTGGGCTCAAATGGGAAATGCTGTTTAACTACGTTTCTCAACTAATTTTGTTCATTGAAAGGGAATATTACTTCATGGTTATGACCGATAATTCAATTTCACTGCCCAAATTGCAAAATTTAGGGGTCTAATTTTTGGCCTAAATTTCCCATAGGGTCAAAAATTGATATCGGTAATTTGAAAAAGTAAATATATCATTCGATAGCTCTTGCAAAAAGAAGCAAAAAATACAAAAACATCATGGTGTAAAAATGAAGTCGGACGGAGATATTTATGTGTAAAGTCTCAAAAATCCAGGGGTAAGAAAAAATTGGAAGACGCCAAATGTTTTTGTTAAATGGTTAAGTTGGTTATATCTCTGGTTTCTAAGGTATCGAGCACTTACTAATAAGCAATGGTGCTTTTGAAATTTAAAGTAATCAGTGCCGCTGCATTATAACGACACATGTAGCAAATAAAAGTATAAAGATTTACCCCCTGAAAGTTCGTTCCAAATAAAAAATATCGCAATATTCTATGTTTTAATGCAGGCAACAAACTCGAAAGGGAATTTCTGATACGTTAAAGAAGATACTTGTGTCAAGAACTCATCAAACTGATTTATATGTAGTCAAAAATGCTTGGTTTGCTGAATTGCGATTTTGTCGCCGCAAATTTCCTCTTCCCGCGTTTACCAACATAAAGCATGGTATATCGGCTGTATCCTGTTGTTTTTTCTCTTTTTGGCTGGTTATAAACAACATGTAAAACAAAATCAGTAATCTTCTCCACATCTGCATGATCTGTGTTCATCGATTGAAGTAATTCAGCGTTTTCAGGTTTCGATAACAATTTCTTGAAGCTGTTTACCTTTGATTGTCGGAAAAATGGTCTTGTGAAATCTGAACCAGTTAAAGCATGAAACACAGGAAGGATATCACAAATTGTTTCACCCAAATGTGTGCTTAGAGCCGTGATATTATGATAGGTAACGCTAATTTTTGAAGATGCAGTACCTTGTCTAAAAAACAATGTTGTGTTGAAATTGAGTGAGACGTAAAGCATCAATATGAAGACATCTGTGTCATCAGCCACCACATAAACTGGTTCGCCTGTTGAGTTAGCAGCAAAAATACCATGACATGCCAACCTGTATTGACAAAAGAACAGACTTCCTCAAAAACTGAAAGTACTTCATCAAAATATTGCCACATAAATGCTAAATAAAATCCCTGAAATTTAAAACGAAGTTAGAATCTAAATAGTGAGAAGTAGTTGGTACTACAAACCTGTGATCCGCTTCTCTGTGGGTTGATTGTAATTCTTCCACTTCTCGCCTCTCTTCATCTAATGGTTTTATAAAGCAGTGTTTTCCTTTTGTAACATAAATGTTCTTTCTCGTTACTAAATCTGGAGATGTAAATTAGTAAGCAAGTAAATTACAAATTTGCTCTTTGTTTCTTTCATTAGTTAGAATGTCCTGCCATTCGTTCAGTTTCGGTAGAGTTTGGTTTAGACTTGAAATTTTTCTTTCATATCAGCTCCCTTTGATAGCACTTTCGTTGGGTCATCGGCAGGTGCATAATTATCAAAAACAATGTGCAAAGTATGTCCAGGTAGTGCATGGATATATGAAAATACCTGCTATCCCCAAGACAAGAAGGTAGAGATAGATACATGTATGTTCTGACGCACTCCATATATGGGCATAAAAAAAGTCTAAAATATCTGCATTCTGGCG
>JAULBZ010009175.1:0-10200 GCA_032360805.1 Neoturris breviconis | reverse complement strand
ATTTATATTAATCATTAATTGGAGATATTTATTTGACAAAGTATCAAATTACCTTGATTTGGAGTTTGGTAAAATTTATTGAAAAATATGTTTTATGTAAATATGTAATAAAGTTTGTGGTCAGAGTTCGATCTCATGTTTTTTTTTAGATGTAAAATCTTTTTTTGAATGATTTTCATTACATTATTTGTTGCTTGGAGTGCATTTATGGGCGTCTTGTACCTAATAAATAACGTCATAATTAGGTCAAAATCTGCCATTCTCCTAGTGGTTGGCTATTATCATCGATTAATAGGTTGTTCGAATTTGGTTCTGCATTGAAGAATATTTTACCTAATGTATTTCGCCACACACTTTTGCACTCCTATCTGCAAAGGTTTAATAAAATATTTCGAATAGCCAATAGTTGTCCAGAAATGTTAACCCAGATATATAAATATATTTTCTTGGGGGATATAGGTGTACAGTGCACAACATGGTAGATATTTTTTTTGATGAAACGTTTCTAAATACAATAGCATGAAAAGTAACGAATTTAGAACCTAACACAATAAGTGGATCAGAAGTTATACCGAAATTTTGGGAGTTGTGGTTACCTCTCCCCCCCCCCCCTACACCCCGGGGTAAATATAGTTAAAACAAATTTAACAGAAACTGTGCGGCACAGAGATGATTTATGTCGACATCATTTTTGCAATAAAATAATTGATTTGATAAGAAAGTAATAAACAAAACTGTTGTAATATAAAGCTTGTAATATATAAATGCAAAATCTTAAAACCTATTTGATATATTGTGGTACATTTGAGTATATTCTACTTTCTTCGTAAACATTATCATACAACGTCTATGGTGGCCTATTAGATGGATTTTTTTTTTTTTTCGATATAATTACATTGTGGGTGGAGGGCAAAATCAAGAGAAGCAGCTTATTATATTATATTTACTGTCATTTTCTGAATTATATTTTTTTACCACCTGTCAAAAATATGGTTACATGGGGTAAAACTACTGCAAAGTAGTTCTAGATAAATTGTAGGAAAAAAGTCAGAAAATTTATATTCATATAAGCCAATCATTCATATGTTATGTTAAAAAATTTAGCAGGTAGGGTGTATGGGAGGGGGAGGATGAAGTGTCATATTGAATAGGGTTAACATTTATGACACTAACTATTTATGATATTAGTCATTCATTGCAAGTATTAATTTGAGAAAGTATCGTATTGCCTTGACTTTGAGTTTTTTAAAATTTGTTGATGTATAGGGCATATTTACATATATATTATCATGATTAATTTTCTTACCAACTTTACTAACTCGCTGTGCAACGAGATGGAAAAATCGCCAGTTTCTTTTGAATAGTCAATGGCTGCATAGAATAGTTAACTCACGTACATAAATATATTTTGTTGAGGTATATCTGTCTTCAGGCAATAGTAGATATTGTTAACAAATGGCATTGCACGAAATTCTTTGTCATTGGTTATAGCGTTTAAGGACGCTCATAAAATTGCACTTAATCTCATACACTTTTTATCATGTACCTTAATTTATTGTTGTTTTACAAATTTCTTGTCAAAAGCGTTGTCTTGTTAATGAGTCCCTCCTCCTTTTCGCAAAAGAGATCCTAGTAAATGTTCCGAATTTCTTAACGCCAAGACGCTTAATCAAATAAATACACGCAAGGAGATATTGCGATTTGGCGTTAAAGTTTTCAAACCTGTTTTTCTATTATTGTATCGTAAATCGATCAAATGACCAAATAATACATAAAGTGGTAAAACTTCCATCAAAACTTTAGAAAAATAATATTGAATAGTCATGATCTGCGTACCTAGACAGTCTATATTAGTGATATATTTAACCAACAACATTGTCTGAAACAGATTTGCGTAGAATTCAAGTTTTCATAGATAAATCATAGTATAGCATATCATTGCTTATCGTCCTCGACTATCTAATTTTGTGTAATAAATGTTTTTTCAAAAAAGGTGTCTTCACAATTTGATGTAAACTTGTCAAACCCGTCTTTCCATTATTTTATTTGGAATCATTTAAATGACCAAACCATGTACAATGTGGTACAATTTCATAAAAACTGTAGCAAGAATATTCGAAATGGTCATTGTCAGCGTAACTTCAAGATCCATATTAATAATATATTTATTCACTAAAATTATCTGAAATACACTTGCATTGTTACCAAGTTCGAAAACGATTCACAAGTTTCCAAAAGGGCGAATAAATCATGATATAGCATATCATGGATTCATTTTCTGGTGGGGTGCCACGGTTGTCTCAAACTTCCATTCATGCGACAAAATAAGTACGAAAAGTACCTGAAATAAACTAAAGAGGATGCATCGGATGGCCCTACATGCTTATTTACACCTTTGTTAATCAACATGTTCCTGCTTAGTATTATTTTCATCTGCGTTGATGTTTCTATCATAGTGAATGGAGGTTGGTCGGTGTGGTCAATCTGGACAGATTGTCCGTTTTCTTGTGGCAATAATGGATTGCAAACACGAGGTAGATCATGTGATAAACCAGAACCATCACATGGTGGAGCATCTTGTAATGAACATCCTAAGGAAACTCGGAAATGTTCAACTGATATCGCATGTCCAGGTACGAGCATATTGGTTTGTTTTTAAGTAATTTTGTATAGGGCAACCTTATATATATATATATGAATATGTTTAATTTTCCTACCCGCTTTACTAAGACGATGTGAAACAAGATCGCCAGTTTTTTTGTTCATTTGTTTGCGTAAGATATAGATCATTGGATAAAAAAATGTCTGGGATGAAGTGAATTCAAGAAAATATATCATTTGCTACAGAAATTAAATATTGTAATAAATAGCAAGAATTGCATATCAGGCACATTATTTGATAGGATTTTAATTTTTTCCTTGCCTTATACTTTTAACTTCAGTAAGGATTGATATTTGGAAGTGCCTAATAATAAAAAAAGTGGATATCAAGTTTGTATATCATCAATATGGTTGCTAGGGAAAATTATCCCTAGTTACCAATTTATTTTTTTTCAAAATAATCCTAGATAAATTGTAGAAAACGTCAGAAAAATTGTACCATATAAGCCATTCATTCAAAAGTTATGTAAAGAAGATTAGCACTTTCCCCCCTTCCCCCATCCTTGACGTGAATAAGGCTAACATCTTTTGACACTAAACTAGTTGCAATGTTTATCACATTAATCTTTCATTGCAGATGTCAATTTGACAAATTACCAAACTACCTACACATGGAGTTTGTTAGAATTTGTTGAACAATATGTTTATATATATATATATATGTGTGTAAGGGAATATTGTTTTCAGAGTTCGCTGTCATGTTTAGTTTTAATTTACCTTCTTCCAATAGTATATATATGTGCGCCTTGCGCCTTAATACATTATGTCCAAATTAGGTCGAAATTTTCCAATCTCCTAGCGGTTAATCTATTTGGCAAGTATAGCAATGGAACTAAAACAGATGTATAGGTTGTTCGCATTTGTGCAGCATTGAATAACTTTTTACATAATGTATTAAGGTACACCTATGTGCACTCATATCTGAAAAGGGTTAATAATATATTTCAAATAGCTACTAAGTGCATAGACAAGTTAACCTACGTACATAAATATATTTTCTTGGGGTATATATGTCTCCAGTGCACAAAATAAAAGATATTGGTAACAAATGGCATTGCAATAAATGCTTTGTCATTGGTTACGGCGTTTAACGACGTGTTCAAACTTGTTCAAACGATCGAATAATGCACAATGTGGTTAACTTCAATCAAAACTTATTTGGAGTAGTCATGGTCAGCGTACCTAAACAGCCTATATTAGTGATATATTTAACCACTAACATTGTCCGAAAAAGACTTGCATAGATTTCAAGTCCGAAAACGTTTCACAAGTCTTCATAAAAACATCATAGTGTCATCGCATATCATAGCATATCATGCATATCATTGCTTATCGTCCTCTACTTCTTCTCAGGTATCTTAATTTTATCTAATTTTGTGAAATAAATGATTAAAGTCTTATTCACAATTTGATGTAAACTTGTCAAACCCGTCTTTTTATTATTTTATTTGGGATCATTTAAATGACTAAGCAATGTACAATGTGGTACACATTCCTAAAAACTACAGCAAAACTGTTCGAAATGGTCATGATCAGCGCACTTCCGCGATCCATATTAGTAATATATATAGTAATATACCCACTAATATAATCAGAAATAAACTTGCATTGTTCCCAAGTTCGAAAACGATTCATAAGTTTCCACAAGGTTGATTAAATCATGGTAAAGCATATCATGGTTTCAGTTCCTGGTGAGGTGCCACCGTTTACTCAGACTTTCATTTATATGGCAAAATAAGTACCAAAAGTACCTGAACTAAACTGAAGAGGATCCTTTGGAAGGCCATACTTGCTTACTTACACGTTCGTTAATAAACATCTTTCTACTTAGTATTATTTTCTTCTGTGTTAATGTTTCTATTATAGTAAATGGAGATTGGTCGACGTGGTCTACCTGGACTGATTGTACTGTTTCTTGCGGCAATAATGGACGGCAAAAGCGAAGTAGATCGTGTACTAACCCAACACCATTACATGGGGGAAACAATTGTATTGGCGATCGTGTTGAAAATCAGGATTGTTCAACTCATAATGAATGTCCAGGTATGGGTATATTGGTTTCTTTTTAATTATTCTTTATATGGCATATTTATATATATATTAATATGCTTAATTTTCCTCCCTACTTTACTAAGTCTATGTAAAAACAAATGAGAGGAAAAAAGCCCGTTTGATTGCCATTTGTTTGCGTAAGATATAGGGCATCGAATGTAAAGATATCTTGGATAAAGTCAATTCCATAAACTAGGTAATTTGCTGCAAATATTAAATATTCTATTAAATGGCATTTTCATTTTTTTCTGGTCTTGTACTTCAGTAAGGATTGAAAATCGAGGACATTTTGGAGTGCCTGAAAAGGAAGAAAATTCAGGTATGGATATAAAGGTTGAATTTCATCGTTCTTCTTCTTCCAACTCACTTGTCTATTATTTCATGGGAATTGATTTGCAAGATCAGATAATTTACAAAGGAGTAAACACTTAACGCAGAAAATATACTTTTATAATAATGTTCTTGATATGGTCCTTATTGTAGACCTAATATTTTTAGACACTAAACTTATTGCAATATTTATATTAATCATTAATTGGAGATATTTATTTGACAAAGTATCAAATTACCTTGATTTGGAGTTTGGTAAAATTTGTTGAAAAATATGTTTTATGTAAATATGTAATGAAGTTTGTGGTCAGAGTTCGATCTCATGTTTTTTTTTAGATGTAAAATCTTTAGTTAAATGATTTTTATTACATTATTTGTTGCTTGGAGTGCCTATATGGGCGTCTTGCACCTTAATAAATAACGTCATAATTAGGTCAAAATCTACCATTCTCATAGTGGTTGCGCTATCATCATCGATTAATAGGTTGTTTCAATTTGGTTCAGCATTGAAGAACAATTTACATAATGTATTTTGTCACACACTTGTGCACTCCTATCTGCAAAGGGTTAATAAAATATTTCGAATAGCCAATAGATTTCTTGAGGGATATAGGTGTACAATGTACAACATGGTAGATATCGTTAAAAAATGCTGACATCCTTACTCAAAGTATCTTTACTTTTATGGGAAGCTAATTTGCCAAGTAATATAGCTACCTGCCAAGTTTGAAAAACTAAATCAAATTTTAAGTAATTCTAGGACCAGTTTCTCTTAATTGCGCAATCAGCGTTAAAATATTGTTTATTTCTAAAATAAATAAAACTATAGATGAATTCGTTAGTACATTCAAATGAAACTAAATTTAACGCTATAAGACCCGGCCTATTTTGGGGTCTAATAACCCAGGGATGGGGTAATGGGATACGATGTACCACTCCTTAACGACTTTTGAAATACTGCTTCTTTTACTTGAAACTTTGACACAATATGCCTCTGGCACTTTGCTGTCTTAAAATATAATAAAAATTTACTTGCATCATCATTTCGTGCAGAATGTGAGTATCCATATTGGGAGGCAAAAATGGCAATTTAGCTATAAGATTTAATTATATTGATTTATTTGCTAATTACGAATGTTCTATCAACTATTTCATAATGAAAAGCCATTTTAATGCCTTGCAGACCAAAATATTACGGAATTTAAACAACTTGTTTTTGAAAATATCGGTCCAAAAGTGATCCTGGACCCGTTTAGAGACATCTTTTGTGATTTTTTTTGATAAAACGTTTCGAAATACAATAGCATGAGAAAGTCACGAATTTTGAACCTAAGACAAAAAGTGGATCAGAAGTTACACGGAAATATTGGGAGTTGTAGTCTCCCCCTCCCCCCCCCCTCCATCCACATCCCGAGGTAAATAGAGTTAAAACAAATTTAACAGGAACTATGCTGCACAGAGATGATTTATGTCGACATTATCTTTGCAATGGAATAATTGATGTGGTAAGAAAGAAATAAACAAAACTGTTGTAATATAACGCTTGTAATATATAAATCCAAAATCCAAAATCCTATTTGATATATTGTAGTACATTTAAGTATATTCTACTTTCTTCGTGAACATTATCATACAACGTCCATGGTGGCCTAATAGATGGAAAGAAATTTATTCGATATAATTATCCCATCCACAAGGAGTTAACCAATTTGCGAAGTATATCAATACGTTGGTTCAGCATTAAAGAACGTTTTACATGATATAGTAAGGCGCACCTATGTGCACTCCCATCTGAAAAAGATTAATAATATATTTCGAATATCTAAGGGGTGCATAAAAAAGTTAACCCACGTATATAAATACGTTTTCTCGAGGTATATATGTCTACAGTGCACACAATAGTATATATTGTTAACAAATGACATTGCAAGAAATGCTTTTTCATAAGTTAAAGCGTTTAACGACGCTCACAAAATTTTACTTAACAGCGTACACTTTTTATCATCTACTTTAATTTAATTTAATTCTCAAAAATGTTGTCTTGTTAATGAGCTCTCCCTTTTTCCGCAAAGAAGCATCTCGATAAAATAGACCGAAATCGTAAACGTCAGAGCGTTTAATCGAATAAATACACGCAAGTTGATGTTACGATATGGTGTGAAGATTTCAAACCTGTGTTTCTATTATTTTATCGTTCAAACGACCAAAGTATGCACAATGTGGTAAACTTCCATCAATACTTATTTGGAATAGTCATAGTCAGCGTATCCCGATAGTCTATATTAGTGATGTATTTAACCACTATCATTGTCCGAAAATGACTTGCATAGATTTCAAGTTCGCAAACGTTTCACAAGTTTTCATAAATAAATCATAGTATAGCATATCATGCATTCAATTGTTTATCGTCCTCGACTTTTTGTCAAATATCTTAATTTATCTAATTTTGTGTGAAAAATGTTTTCTCAAAGAAGTTGTCTTGTTAATGAACTCCTCTCGTATAGGAGCTCCTAGTAACATACTAATTAAGAGAAGTCAGTCACGATTTGATGTAGATTTATCAAACCTGCCTATCCGTTATCTTATTGTGAATCATTCAAATGACCAAACAATGTACAATGTCCTACACTTTCATAAATACTATAGTAAAATTATTCGAAATAGTTATGGTCGGCGTAATTCCAAGATCCATATTAGTAATATATTAATCCACTAAAATTATGGTAAATACGCTTGCATTGTTCCCAAGTTCGAAAACGATTCATAAGTTTCCACAAGGTTGATTATTCATGGTATAGCTTATCATGGTTTCAGTTCCTGGTGGAGGTGCCACCGTTTACTCAGACTTTCATTCATATGGCAAAATAAGTATCAAAAGTACCTGAACTAAACTGAAGAGGATCCTTCGGAAGGCCGTACTTGCTTACTTACACGTTCGTTAATAAACATATTTCTGCTTACTATTATTTTCTTCGGCGTTAATGTTTCTATTATAGTAAATGGAGATTGGTCGACGTGGTCTATCTGGACTGATTGTACTGTTTCTTGTGGCAATAATGGACGGAAAAATCGAAGTAGATCGTGTAATAACCCAACACCATTAAATGGGGGAGAGAATTGTATTGGCGATCATGATGAAAATCGGGATTGTTCAACTAATAATGAATGTCCAGGTATGAGCATATTGGTTTCTTTTTAATTATCCTTTATATGGCATATTCATATAAATATTAATATGTTTAATTTTCCTCCCTACTTTACTAACTCTATGTAAAAAAAAGTGAGAGGAAAAAAGTCCGTTTGATTGTCATTTGTTTGCGTAAGATATAGGGCATCGAATGAAATATATTTTGGATAAAGTCAATTCCATAAAATAGGTAATTTGCTGAAAATATTAAATGTTCTATTAAACAGCATTTTCATTTTTTCCTGGTCTTGTACTTCAGTAAGGATTGAACATCGTGGAAATTTTGTAGTGCTTGAAAAGGAAGAAAATTCAAGTATGGATATAAAGGTTGAATGTCATCGTTCTTTTCTTCCAACTCATTTGTCTATTATTTCATGGGAATTGATTTGCAAGATCAGAGAATTAACAAAAGAGTTACACTTACCGCAGAAAATAAAGTTGCATAATGTTCTTGATTGGGTCCTTATTGTAGACCTAATATTTCTAGACACTAAACTTATTGCAATATTTATATTAATCATTAATTGGAGATATTTATTTGACAAAGTATCAAATTACCTTGATTTGGAGTTTGGTAAAATTTGTTGAAAAATATGTTTTATGTAAATATGTAATGAAGTTTGTGGTCAGGGTTTGATGTCATGTTTTTTTTATATGTAAAATCTTTATTTGAATGATTTTTATTACATTATTTGTTGCTTGGAGAAATATATGGGCGTCTTGCACGTTAATAAATAACTAGGTCACAATCTGCCCTTCTTCTAGTGGATGCGCTATCATCATCGATTAATAGGTTGTTCGAATTTGGTTCAGCATTTAAGAATATTTTACATAATGTATTTCGCCACACACTTGTGCACTCCTATCTGCAAAGGGTTAATAAAATATTTCGAATAGCCAATAGATGTCCAGAAATGTTAACCCAGTTTGAAGAACTAAATGAAATTTTAAGTAATTCTAGGACCAGCTTTTCTTAATCGCGTAATCAGCGTTAAAAAATTGTTTATTTCTAAAATAAATAAAACTATAGATAAATTCGTTAGTACATTGAAATGAAACTAAATTTTACCCTATAAGACCCGGCCGGCCTTTTTGGGGTTCTAATAACCCAGGGATGGGGTAAAGGTGTACAATGTACCACACCTTAATAACTTTTGAAATACTGCTTCTTTTACTTGAAACTTGGACACAATATTCCCCTGGCACTTTGCTATCTTAGAATATAATAAAAATTTACTTGCGTCATCATTTCGTGCATAATGTGAGTATTCATATTGGAAGGCAAAAATGGCAATTTAGCTATAAGATTTAATTATATTGTTCTATTTGCTAATTATGAACGTTTTATCAACTATTACATAATAAAAAGCCGTTTTAATGCCTTGCAGACCAAAATATTACTGAATTTAAACGACTTGTTTTTGAAAATATCGGTCCAAATGTGGTCCTGGACCCGTTTAGAGACATCTTTTGCGAATTTTTTTGATAAAACGTTTCCAAATACAATAGCATGAAAAGTCACGAATTTTGAACCTAAGACAATAAGTGGATCATAAGTTATACGGAAATATTGGGTGTTGTGGACACCCCCCTCCCTCCATCCACATCCCGAGGTAAATAGAGTTGAAACAAATTTAACAGGAACTATGCTGCACAGAGATGATTTATGTCGACATTATTTTTGCAATAGAATAATTGATGTGGTAAGAAAGAAATAAACAAAACTGTCGTAATATAAAGCTTGTAATATATAAATCCAAAATCCAAAATCCTATTTGATTTATTGTAGTACATTTGAGTATATTCTACTTTCTTCGTAAACATTATCATGCAACGTCCATGTTGGCCTAATAGATGGAAAGAAAATTATTCGATATAATTATCCCATCCACAAGGAGTTAACCAATTTGGGAAGTATATCAATACGTTGGTTCAGCATTAAAGAACGTTTTACATGATATAGTAAGGCG
>JAULBZ010009174.1:0-10200 GCA_032360805.1 Neoturris breviconis | reverse complement strand
TGTTTCAATCACCCCTCCATAGCTTTTGATAGAACTATGCTGTAGTGTTGAAACTATCCAGAATGTTAGGTCAACACAAAATAATCATTTTGACAAAATTATATTTTGAAGACGTATTTTTTAAGTGAAAAAAAGTTTGGTCACCAAAATTTGTCAGACGTTTTTCAAGCAAAAATAAGAAAGAAAAAAAATAGATTTTTTTTTTTTTACCACCGGTCAAAAATTTGTTTGCTAAGGGAAAAGTGAAGAAAGAATAAGCCCTGGGAACAAGGCTGTATTCAGTTATTTAAAAAAAGTATGAGAGGGGATGGTGTGTGGGTGAACAACAGTAGGAATAGGGTTAAAAAAGTTTTGTGAAAATTTCCTTTTCTTTTTCAAAATGTATTTGCTTGAAACAGTCAGTTCGAATTAATGAGAGATGTTTACGGTTTTTCCATACGGTGAAAATTATTCTTTGGTACATGAGATAGTGAAATGTCTCATTTCGTAAGAAACTGCATGAAGACATCTAAAGCGGCATGTAAAAGCACATAATCGAATGATTTAAACAATAAGAACATTGATCACACCGCTTTTAATTTAGGAATTCTATAAACTCCATACTCGCTAGTCTGAGCTCCAGTATCAAACTACAACAAGTAGTACTTGTTGTAGTTTTGGATTGGAGCTCTGGCTATTCCTGAGATTAATACAACCATATCTTCGATATACGAGTTTTTATTGTCTTTGTACTGTAACAACTCAAATCCAGCCGTTTCAGCAAAAACATAACAATAAATATTATTTGATAAGGGCATTCAGATCAGAAGTTTAACCGGCACGGATTTCAGAAGTTATGGAGAAAAGTAGTGAAGAAAATATGTTTCTTGGGATAATGTTATTGACTAGCTTTAACCCTATTAGGCTTTGGGGGAGGGGGAATAATGACCCCCTCCTATTAAATTGTGCATAACCTTTTAAATAAAAGTGATATCATGCTCACACTAAAAAAGCCCTCTCCTCCATAACTTTTGATGAAAGCATGCTGTAGTGTTAAAACTCTTCAGAAAAGTAGGTCAACACATAATTAACAATTTAGCATAATTATTTTCCTAATGATGTCATCACTCATGGTAACGTTTTCATTATTGTGTCCACCCCCCGGCCTGAATAAAGTCAAAGTCATATAGTTACACTGTATAGAATGCTTACAAACCTAGTGAAATTAATATTAAATCTTTTATTGCAATCGAGATCATTCTGCTCAAATTTCATCATTACGAGACCTCTTATTGTTGACAAAAGGGTTTCCCCGCATAAAGGTCATGGGCTGAACACTCCTTAGTGGATATTTGTTACCCTTATTTCAACGTTTTTAAGAGACCATCTCAATATTTCGTGCCAAAAATTCCTATTTCAAAAAACTCATCAAAAACTTGAACAGCGCGGGTATTAAATTTAACCGAATTCAACAAAAATAAGCAGGATGTTTTGTAATCTTGCAATTTATTTGTTACTTCGGTACGATTTATTGATTGTTCGGTACAAAGAAACCAATCCATTGTCAGATCGTTGACTCAGTACTCTTCTCTATAGATTTCCCTCGACAAAAAGCACAAGTTTATTTTATGCAATGTCATAATGAGCATCTAATTAAGGGATTATTTGTTTATTATATATTAACTAACACTAATGAGAGAAGCGTTTAATTTACTTAGCATATTGCAGACACTTTACGACAATCTATGAAAATTGTTGTAGGGTTTAATCTTTTTCCAGCTACGTCATTTTCACACAATTTCTCTAAGTTTATTGTCATCTTTATCAGATTGGCATATCTTTACATTTGTTTTGTGGTTACAATTCTAAGCCCACTATATGCTGATGTCACAATATACTAAATATACCAAAGTAAACTCAGTTACGATACATATTTCGTATGTACCCCCAAGACACTACGCGTGTTTTGACTATTTAATATCGAGGAATAATTTTTACCTGGTCGGCGTAAGTGTTTAAAGTCCAGAATAGAGGCGCTAGAACAACGTCTTCAACATTACTGCTCTAGAATACTTACTGCTGATCTTAAACAGGTTTCTGCTTGCTGGGTACTGCATCTGACTCAGAGAAAATAATGTCAAACGACGTTTTGAAAATTTGACTACGACTTGTTTATTTTCCATGATATAGAGCACTATCATACTCAAACGACGAGAAACGCCAAGAACCGTTTTGTTCACACGGTCTAAAAGTTTTCTGAAAAGTTCAAATGATCATATCTTCGGAACGGTGAACTCCCAGCTTTGATTAGACTGGACATTTAACTTAGATGTCGAAAACGAACTTAGTTTAATACTGAAAATCAACAATTGTGATACTTTCTTTAGGAGTTGACATTTAATAAGGATATCTCTGTCCATGTCATAGTAGTATGATTACTATTTACATTAAAACAACTTTTTTAATGTTGACGTCATTTCACGTCTTTTGTCTGTATTTCAGTCTCAATTCACATTAAAAAAACAATTTTTCCCGACGGGCAAAGTGCGTTGGATATACCGGTCTGCACCGCGCAGATTCAACGTTTATCCAATATCTTGTGCTGGATGATTAAATAAATAAATAAATAATTACACTTACATATTGACCGAATGCTGACTGAAACAATGAATAATGACACTTACATATAAAGTTGTCAAATCTATGTCCCAAAATTTGAACGGTTTCCTCAATTGAACAAACACTGAGTTATCATCTCCAGTACCTAAATCAGTATCTCCATTTGATATTCCATAAGAGAAGGGTAATGTAGATCGTGTAAAAGTAAAATTGCAGAACCAAATTGATACCAAAACATAAATCCAGATCATCTTCTTATACGCCAGTCACATCTGCTGTTTGTCTGCTATTTTTTAGTACACTGAAATTCATGTCTTCACAGTGGAAAAAAACGTATCCAAAGTCAGCAATAAAGACGCTAGAATGCGTTGAAGGCGTGATTATAGTGTCTTTACTGCGGACTTTAAACAAGATCTTCCCCACTGGGTTATGCTTTGAGAATTTGTAATTCAGGTAATAGACTGTCAGCATACCTCTCTCTATATATAAGTAAGATTCTGAAAGTTATAAGTTATGCTCTGAGCTGTTTAGTAAGGTAATATAAAATTGTTAACATAAAAGAAATCAGAAATCTAAATAACATAATTACTAAACACTCCATCTTCGGGTTTACTAATAAACACTCCATCTTTGGATGTATTTGCTAACTAATAGGACTATCATCATAAATGAGTAAAATAAATTAAAGTCACATTGTCTCTATCCACATAAGTTATTATCTAATCAATAATACAAAGACATCGCTTTCGACAAAGAAGGTTCTCCATAATTATTTCTATATTCAGTAGAGAATTAGAAATGTTATACAATGATCAGAAGGTAAGGAAACAATTTGAGTCATGCGTGTGTCTTCTCTACATAAAGATGTAATTTTCATAGTAAATGCAAAATTTAAATTGATCGATAATTTTATTAGCCGTCACTGCAACTTTAACATTTCTCTTATATATTCTGCTATAAAGAAGCATTATAAAAGGATTTCTATCACGTTCTTACTCATTTCTTTTCTATATAATAGATGAATTCCAAACGATAACATGAGCTTATCTTTTTACATGATATGTCATAAATAATTATATAAACTACTAACTGTGATTGACCAAGACATGTTCTGAATCACATCGATGCTCAAAATAGAGACACTTCTATTTATGACGGACATATAAAGAAAATGTAATATTCTGAATATTTAAAGTTATGTATGGTAAATTAGTTGTTTAATGTAACATGACCTGTGTAAGTAAATGGTGATTTACATCATATGAATGTAGAACATTTACGTGTTGAAAGGACCACACTACTTAGGAAGATTAAGGTGTAAGAGTTGCCTCGTGAGCAAATTATTATTACTAGCTACTACTTTAGTTTACATAAAATCTAACTCCTAATGTTGACTGTTTATACCGTATTGGTATGAAATATAAACTAAAAACTAAAAATATTACCAACTTGAAATAGATATAATAAAGTGAATGTGATAATCTACATGTAACCAAGAGACCTGTCAAGTGCACGAAAAGGAATTTATTGCACTCCATTTCTACTTCTAGTTCTACTTTGAGCAGCCAACAACTCGTTTTCATGTGTTATTTGTGAATAGGTCTATATAAATTGTACGTATGATTTACATATCCTACAAGAACAGTTTGTAGTGATCCTGTTCTTTATTTCTCTTTTAAACATGAAAAGGTAGCTAACACATTTAACCCCATTCAGGCCGGGCTTGTTTGAACAGTTCATGGCGGGAGTGGAGGGGGAGGGGGGAGGGCATAACATTTGAACGACTAATAGTATAAGGATGAAACTTGGCTAATAGTGTGTCTGTCATGAAATAAAAAAAATAGTGGTAGTTTCATTGCTGGCGTAAGCACTTTCTACATGACGTCATCACAAAATTTTGAAATATAATATTTTGCCCAAAATTCGTGTATTATTAGAAATGCGAGTAAAAGAGTTCTAGATAACAATTTTCCATTCTGTCCTAGACAGATAGTTTTAGTATAGTTGTTCATTAAAATAGTTACCGGGCTTTATAACAACAATATTGCAAAATAACAAAATTATGGTCCAAAAATCCGAAATAAATCGATTTTTAAAATTTCGGAAAAATCGGAGAAAACGGGTTAATCGTGAGATCAAAACTTTTCTTTTGTGATTTTTATGTAGTCTGACTAAGTTTTGTATTATAAGCATTAATCAAACACAAGTTATTGCGAAATAATGTGTTGGCAATTTATATAGGATTTTCCCATGTAGAAATAGGTGGTCTCTGATTTTGACCCATAGCTGAAATTCTCACAATTTGTGTCTTCAAAAGGTTAGATTGTTTCAGCTCTATTGCTTCAATGCTCAAATTCTATAAATAATAATGTGAAAAGGGGAGCGGAATCCTCCCCAACCCCGACCTGAGTAGGGTTAAGAGTGTTAGGTACCGTATCCTAGACTTTTGGTCCCAGAAATCTCCATGAATTAGTTCCATCATATATCAAATTTACTTTAGGAAGTCCAAAATCTGTTTGCGAGCGTATTGTTGGCCCTTCATAATTTTTATTCAAAAATATTTCTTAAATAATTCTTGGTGATTTTTCATGTATAGATTTGTATAATTCAATTGCTAGTGATTGAATATTGCGATAGTATGCTAACAGAACCATCTTTTGTAAATGACGATCGTCCCTATAAATAATGCTCTGCGATGAAGTCTATTTATCTTGTTATTTATTTCTCGACAATGAAACATCCATGTTAGTGCGCATTGAGATTCTACAAAAGAATTTTAACAAGAATCTTCTTTTATAAAAAAGGCTCATAGCCAGCTTATTTGCACATAGAGGAGACACGATGATCATCAAATTTTAACTCTATTTTCCCCGTGGTAGATTTTTTCCATCTCATTCCCGCATTTCCGGAAGTCAATATTTCAATAAAATCTGAATTTCTTACTCCGAATTTTACAAAAATGCGTTTTCACACTTTTCAGACTATGTGATTTCCATAACCTTAATTCTCCTTTCTTTGTGACATTTTAGTTCCAATTCCCTACATAATAACCCAGATTACCTATTTATCCACTGTTCTGACAGTCTTATTAATGTAACATAATTCAATCATCAACTGTTTCAGACTAAAACTATTCTGATCAAATCCACTTTTTCCTAACCATAAACTAGAAGCCTCAAGGCTTTAACAATTTTTGCTTCTTAAAAAATGGACTAAGTACATGGAACTACAATCTTGGACGTAAATTATCGATAAAAATGTTCAATGTTAATTGTCTGTATGTACACAGCAAATATAAAAACCAACATTGAGATTAGGGGGAAACAATGGAAATATTAGACTTTGTTTATTTATCATAATTTAAATCTACGATTTTAGAACAAATATCGTACTCAATGTTTAATTAAAATTAATTACCTTTGAAGACGCTGGGTTTCCGTTTCCTGTGAATAGAGTTAATGTGGGCAGTAAATATTATATTTCCTTTAATACTCAGTTTTCTTTAGATAAGCATCTCGCCCGATAAACCCCTCCCCTTAGATATATATGATGTTGCAGTAATTGCCTTCCTTGAATAAGTGCCTTCCCTAGGGACTGTCTTGAAAATGACTGTTTTTAATAAGCCTCTTCTGATGAAATAAACTTTAATAGCAGCTAGTGATGGTGGAAGAAATACATTTGTCATCGGCACATACTCTGGAGTGGGGAACGTAGGACAGTTCATTGACGTTTCTCTTAATTTTTACATTGGAATAAGTGCATATTTTTCATGTACCATTAGTTGCATTTATTGTATACAAAAATAATTTTCCTTAATGATCATTTCAAAATTGCATGAAAATGACGTCACTACGACGACACCATTAGCTGCCATTGTGCTTTCAAATCTTTCAAATAAAGTTGTCACAAGCAGTTACCAAGTATTAAAAACATACCATGACCCTATCAATCTTTGCTATAACCATGCCATTACTATACCAAAACCATATCATACCATAAGCCAATTATACTATAACCATATCTTAACCTTGCCATAAACATACTGTTACCATAATCATACCATACCATACCATACCATACCATAATCATATTGTATACATAACTTAACCATTCCATACCATACCATAATGATGCAATAACAATAAGTACACGATAACAATAACCAAACCGTTACCATAACCATACTGTTACCATAACTATGCAACTACAATAACCATACCAAAACCATAATCATGTCATAACCATAACCACCCGGTAACCATACCCATACCACAACCATATCGTAACCATAACCATACCACAACACTAACTATACCATTACCATGCCATAATCATATTAAAGCCATTCCATAACCATGTCATAACCATATCATACCATAGCCATTTCATATCAATATTATCATGGCTATACCATTACCATCTTATAATCATTATCTTACCATACCAATGCCATATTGTAACCATAACCATAACATAACCCTTACTATACTATTAATTACCATAATCATAATGTAACCATATACATGTTTGGAATTAAATTGGACCATAAGTGTGCCAAGTTTCATTACTTCATCTTTTGTAGATCACGAGATCTCCGTAGGGGGGCATAATGTCCCTCCCCATGTCTACTAGGGTATAAGAAAACCCATGCCTAATATGGTTAAAATGACAGTTACCCGTAATTCGCAAAGAATGGGCCTCTCTGCTCGGATTAATCATTTGTCACATCAACGGACCCAAAATTAAACTAGCCTCTAGTCATTCGTTTGTTCTTTTTTTCAGTTCTTAGTGGGCGATGATAGCAAATGAAACCTCTCTTATCATAGTTATGACACTATTTGACCTTGCAACTTTATAACTTTTATTACTTATGCTGTTACTCTTCAAGATAAGCACAACATCACAAAGCCACCAATAAAAAAGTTTATTTTTACGGTAAAGTCCTTATAAAATGATTACGTCATAACTTTTCATTGGATAATAGTATGATACTGAACCAGTGGTATATCATCATGAAAGAAATTTGCTGACATCATGACTTGTTGCAACTATCTACATGACACATGTTGTGAAAATATCAGCGTGGTTACATTTAGCTATTTCTACATAGGGAAATCCCATATAAATCGACGGTATCCTTATTTGTAATAACTAATGTTTGAATAATACTTATAACATTAAACTTAGTAAAGATTTCTAAATGTTTTGGACACAGGACTAACCCGTTATCCCCAATTGTTCCGAAATTTTGAAAATCAATTTTTTTTCAAAACATTTGGCGATAACTTTGGTATTTTGCAATGCGTTTGTGAAGAACCCGGTTACTATGTTAAAGAACAATACAACTCTTCTAATCATAATTCGAACATTATTTTTAAGCAAATCATGCCAGTTTAAAAGTTTTGTAATGACGTCATCTGCAAGATGCTGACATCAGCAAGATATACTATTAGCCTCCCAAGTTTCATTGCTATACTAATAGTCTTTCAAAAGTTATGGAGGAGCCCTACTTCCCTCCCCGGAAATACCTTTTCCAAAAAAGCCCGGTAAAAATAGGGTTAAAGAGAATGTACGGCAAATAATACTAGAAGGTTGTGGCAAGAAAGAATGCTTAGGGACTCAAACATTCAAATCATTGAAATCCAGGATCTTTTGTCAGTAAGTAAAAAAATTCAAACTTAAAAATTTTGAAATGGCAAGAATGGAGGCAAACTATTTTATATTTTTTTTATTTTTGGCGGAGAGAGGGGGGAGGGGAGAGGGGACTTTTTCTATATTTTTATCTAGAATCATTTTGGAAAAAAGGTTTTTGGTAACTAGGGATACTTTTTTCTTAGCAAACAAAGCTTAGCAAACAAATATTTAGCCGTTGGTAAAAAAGTTTTGTCTTCTTATTTTTGTTGCTTAAATAACACCCTGGCAATTATATTTGGTGTTTTGTAATTATGACGTCATCATTAGCGATAGTGTCATCATGAAAATAATTGCAGGAAAATGTAATTATGTGTTGATCTAACTTCCTGATTTGTTTCAACACTACAGCATGGTTTCATCAAAATTTATGGAGGGTGCTATTGGGAGGAGGAAAATCTCTTTCCAGCCGAATACAAGATCAAAACACCATATATGGTGATTCCTTGTGTACCTGGGGTATATATGTCTTAGTTACCTCGAAATTTGAAAGTAAGAATTTGGATCTATTGCGATTCAATATCAATCAAATATTTTCCTATATATCACTGGAATGAATAGTGAATTGAAATAAGATCACAAGTTTATCAACCTTATGACGTCATCTAAGATAAATTAATGAATGTCTCAATTTCCTCATTATGAAATTCCTACCAGCGCTACATTAATAATGACGATACTTTAATTTCAAAGTGCTCATATAGACATGGATATTAATTTAAAAAAAATCATTTTGTCCGATTTTATTTACGAAAATGTTCAAAATTTATACACTTTTCATGACGTCACAAATCGGAATTTCAGCCACAATACATACCTATTACAAGCGGTTTTATGAAAGAAAAAAATGGTGATCGTGGCAGGTATCTCTTATATCAATATTCAACCGTGAGTTTCTGCGAGGATGCATGTATGTTTGCGCATGCATTTTCTACACCACTCGACGGTTTGGGCTGAAATTTGGTACACGACCGGGAAAGTCCCCAACCCCACCCAGCAGAGCCTCCTAAAATTTAGAGTATACAGGTGTTTGGAAATTTCATTAAAAAAAAGTTAAGTGAGCCTAAATCCTGAAGTAGAGGCCCTGCATCTATGAAACTTGGTCACCAGCACATACTTGCTTCTAGAAATGTGCTACTTTGACCCTGATGTCTGCTGTCTCTGTGATTAATAAATAAATAAATAAATACAAAAGAACTGGGGACGAGCTAATCTTACATTTGAACGCTTGTTATATTCTAATTACCAACCCTATTAATATTTTTCTTCGTCTTCAGTAGTAGCAGAAAAAAAGCTCTCTATATTCTTGGCGAAATATTGAATGCGCTATGAAGATAAATGTAATAAATATTTTATTGAAGTCTTGACCCTTAGGTGTTTGCTGTTTCAATATTTATTAAATTTAATTAAAATCTCACCAGAACCCGTTCGGGAGCATCTCGTGGTCAAACGATGTTGAATTTATTTACAATTATTTCAAGCACGGTGATCTGAAGTCGTTTGATCATGCTATACCTATTAGGCATACAACATCGTGTCAACGTCAAAATAAGGTCGTGACGTCGTATAGACGTGGTTTAGACGTTGATCCACTGTCGTATGTCTGCAGGGTACCTACTTTGATCACACCTTTAAAATATAGTTTTGATACATAATTAGTATACGTAATTGGTAACTGCGACTTTTCGGCACATCACCGCGGTCAAACTCTGAGTTACTTAATATTTGCACAGCTTCTTTTAATAAAATATATCTTTACTTTTCTAAGCATTTCTTTCGACATCTGCTAAAGTATCAATGCTATCTGCTACACAAACAACAGTATTCCCAGTCAGCAAAAACCTGTTCAAAGTCAGCAAAATAACGTTAGAACAACGTTAAAAGAACGTTGTTCTAACGTTATTTTGCTGA
>JAULBZ010009173.1:0-10200 GCA_032360805.1 Neoturris breviconis | reverse complement strand
TGGAAACATTTACAAAATTACTATTGATCAACATTTGCTGCATGTCAAACTACTTAAATTTAGCAGGTTGTTAGGTTGCTAAGTAGCCAGTAAGTGAGATCAATGTTGATGAAGAAATGTTTGTAAAAGAATTTTAGTTCTGACAGACACAATTTTTTTGGGTTAACGAAAATGTGTTTTTTGTTTTGCAGATTTTTATGGTGATTCAACACTCTATTTTCTAGCTGTATTGTTTATGAGAGGAATACCTCCTGCTTATGTTTTTGTGAGTTATTGTGTAGTGAAAATCCAGTGTATATTTTTGTTAGATGACAAGTTTTCTCTTGCTAGTTAACATCAACGTCATCTTAGTGCTTGTTTGCCCAATTTATAAATCTTTTCTGGTCTTCCCTGCCGTTTCACATTTTTTACATGCATAAAAACTTGCCTTAATCTTTCAGATGTAGTACAAAAAAATTATGGAAAGTCCTCAGATATGTCCTATCTGCAAGGATCCTTGTACTTCGAGTTTCAGTTCCATTTACCAGAAAGGAGCGGATAGGATCAACGAAGCCAGTCGACTAAAAAACGACACTTTGACAGTGACACCCGGAATGCATGTCCATGTAAACTGCAGAAAAATTTACACCAAGAAACCTGAGGCTCATTGCAGTAGTTCAGAAGTTTCTGAAAGGAAAACTAGAACTTCAACTGGAGGGTTCAATTTCAGAAAAGACTGCTTTTACTGTGGTGATGCCGTCACAGAAAGAGAGAAGAAAACCCGCAAATCACTAATTTACTAATTTCTGGTAAATGGAACTGAAACTTGAATTACAAGGATCCTTGCAGATAGGACATATCTGAGGACTTTCCATAATTTTTTTTTTCTATATCTGAAAAATTAAGGCAAGTTTTTATGCATGTAAAAAATGTGAAATGGCAGGGAAGACCAGAAAAGATTTAGAAATTGGGCAAACAAGCACTAAGATGACTGTCTGGATGTCAAAAGCAGTTTTACTAGTATTTGATCACAAATATACTGGATGGTGAATTGATGCAGAAGAAGAACTAACAAATCGGTGTCTTCACCAGTGTTACAACACAGTTCTCTGCCTGCTTCAGGGGACTAGATACAATATCCAAGTAACAAATTAATATCTGAGAACATCTAGTCCGTGTCATATTCAGTATGGAAATTGGCATCGCAAAGCGCTTAATTGAAGGGGTGCACTTAACTAAATTATAGTACTTTCAGGGTGCACTTATTTGAAGTGTGAGCTTCTTGGAAGGAGTGTGTTAATTCAGAAAAATACGGTATTTGAATAATTATATATAACTTCCACACAGATATTACACAGGGGACAAAAACTTGTTCAAAGCCCGCAGTAAAGACGCTAGAACAACGTTTTCAAAGTTGTTCTAGCGTCTTTACTGCTGACTTTAAAAATGTTTTGCTCAATGGGTGTAAAATGCTAAATCAAAATCTCAAAAAATCTCAAAAAATAAAATCTACAGGGAGAGTACTGAGTCAACAATCTTGCAATGAATTGGTTCCTTCGTACCGAAGAAACCAATCCATTGCAAGTTCGTTGACCTAACAGTTACCAATAATTATTTAAGGACAATTAGTCCATCTCATTTTCAGTATGAAAAGTGGCATTGCGGAGCACTTAATTGAAGGGGTGCGCTTCTCGGAGGCAGAGTGCTATATATAATTTCGACACAAACATCACTGTATAAAATGCCATCTCTATATCAATATCCAACATTTTGGCCGTCAAAAAATTAAGAAAAAGAAAATCCCTGACCTGTATGCTTGCTTTTAATTTTGAACATTCGTTAGCATGATTCTTTAGCAAACCTTCTTTTTCTTTTGCCCATACCTTCCCACTTTCTAACAAACTCTTTTCAGCCTAAAAATTAAATTATAATCAGCATAGACATATTCACAAATACATGAAAACGAGGCGTTGCCTGCTCAAAGTAGAACTTGATGCAATGCAATAAATTCTTTTTTAGGAGTAAATAAACACTGTAATGGAGTCTGAAGCTATGCACAATAATGCCTCCTCTACTGTGATCATAATAATGCACAATAATGCCTCCTCTACTGTGATCATATTCTCTTTTTTAGCCACTGCAAATAACTATTGCACGTCACCTGTGGAGTAGTGATTTTTGAGTATAGTTTTAAGCTGTAAATTTCTTGAGTACTGTTAAAAGGATTTTTACATGAGATAAAATGCTTTGAAAGTGTAAATGGGGGATATTGGAAAGTATGGTGCACATAACAAAAAAAAAACATATGATCTGTGACATTATCTCCAATGTAATCAATACAGACTTTACAGAACAAAGCATACATATCACCTATTTAGGTCAAGCAATATTGAATATGATGCTTTTTGCAAATGGATAAAACATTTCTCACAAAATCACGAAAGCCTTTTAAATTTGCATCCAAATCCTAAAGTTACTGAGGCCATATTGAATTTTGAAACCAGATAACTTTTACACACGATCCAAACATGTCCCGTGTGTCGCGAATCACAGCCTGTTTTTCATGCGATAAACCCAATTACGAAAAGCTACCCCAAGCCTGTAGCTGTGAATCCATGGAAACTCACAAAAGATGGATCTTGTAAACGTTGCCATATAAACAAATTGGCTTGGTCTAAAAAAGGTAAATCTAAAAAAGCTAAATTTTCGGGCAGAAACTTGAGTTAAATACAAACACAAACAATAGGCTCTTACCTGAGATAGTACTTGATTGTTTAGTTTTTGTAATTTCTTCAAACCATCCTTATACTGCATAAGTTCATCCCTTGTTTCAGTCAATTCTTTTTGAACTTCAAAATGCTAAAATACAAAATTAAAATACCAGCGGTCAAAATAAGAGTAAATAATCAGTGGAGGGATTTTTGAGCATAACTTCAGGTTTTAAAATTGGTGATGCAGCAATTTATCTCAAATAACTTTTTTTTTGCTGTCAGCCACAGATTACCACTCAGTACAATTAATACCTTCTGGTTTTCAAACTTTGTCCTTTGTATCTCATCTTTCAATCGAATAACCACCATATCTTTTAACTCATTCATATTATAGTGATTTTGGCTATGTGTATGTTGGGAAGCTCCATCCATAAGAAGCTCGTAAATGACATGAAGAGTACCATAACAACTCTAAAGAAGCATATAATATAAGTTCAGTGATCAAAATAACTGTCAGCATCACTGTGGAGGAGATATCTTTCAGAATTGGATCTCTCCTCCACAGTGATGACGAGCAGTTATTTTAACCCCTGAAAGTTTACCAATCTAAGAAAGTAAGAGAGCGTCTTGAAGATGAAAATTTATGGAGAAGATTCAACAATCTTGCAATGGATTGGTTTCTTTATCCTGCAGAAACCAATCCATTGCAAGCTCGTTGACATAATACTCTTCTATACAGTTGCATTATTGTCGAATTTGGTTAAATGTACTAAAAATTTGACACAAAATAAATTGATATTAAAATTAAATCTGAATAAAACAATGCATAGTAACAAAGAGGCATTTTCTTACTTGATCATTCTGTTCCACTTCTATCTTCAATCTGTTTATCTAAAATTTAAGATATGGAAATCTTCACATGTAAGTTCGTGGATGTAAGCAGCATATATAGGAATAATGTGGTTGGCTATAGACGTAATTGGGGATTCGAAGGGTTTATAGAAAGAATAACATTTTAAAAGATACTGTTCGTTATACAAATATAAGTTTTTGATAAAACAAGAGTTATGAACCTCTTCAAGAAGATATTCCATGCGTTCATCTCTTTCCTGTAATAACTGTATAAAATGTTTTACTTCATCTTCATATTTTTCTATCTTTCCTTCATATGAGGAACATTTTGCTTGACATTTTGCATAATTATTTTGTGCATTTTGAACCAAACGTTCAGCCTCCTAAAATAAAAAATTCCCAATATAGTTTCAATCATTACTCTTTGCACCAAACATTATTTTGAAAGGGGTTAAATAACTAGCGATCATTGTGGAGGAGAGATCTTTCAGAATATTTTTAGGCAATTTGACTGAAAATATTCTGAAAATCTCTCCTCCTCAGTGATGACTGCCACTTATTTTAATCTCTGATTCGAAAGTTACCAAAATTTGATCTTCTTCTAAATAACTAAACATGACTTTACCTGCAGAGAATGATCTCTATTCCATTCAATTTCTCGATGAGTTTCACATTTCATTTCTAACTTTTTTAATCCATCCATCGCATCAATAATCTAAACAAGAAAAATCAGCCATGAAGCATTCAGAAAATGATATCAACCATCAAGTGTGGGAGGGGGTATGATAAAGAATGATGGACATGCATTTATATGTTAATCCATTAAGCCCCAACTACCCCTTGCAGTCAGTATTTTCAGTACAAAATATATACGAGCATAAGAACTGAACTGTCAGCAAAAATCATGTTAATTAATGACCGGGAGTCACCAAAGAAAAACAAAATAATGCAAGCTCGTTTACAAACATTCTTCTTTATGTTTTTATTGTTTCATTGTAATTTAGATGAGATACCAGCGGTTAAAATAAGAGCAAATAATCACTGTAGAGGAGTAATCTTTGAGCATAGCTTCGGGCTATTAGTTTGAAGCTGTGCTCAATAATCACTCCTCCACAGTGATTATTTGCTCTTATTTCAACCACTGGACATGATACCTGCTTTTCTTTCTCTGATAACTTAATTTGATAATCTTCAAGTATTTGACGAATCTTTTCTATCAATCCAGTGAAATTCCAACCATATGGCTTATCTTAATACAATACAAGAAATTTATTTCAATAAAATAATCATATAAAACAGTGTGTTTGAAGTACTGACTATAATATTGGTCAAAATAAGAATGAATCATCACTGTGGAGGAGAGATATTGGAGCATATCTTTAGGCTATTGAACCTGAATCTATGCCCAAATATCCCTCCTCCACAGCGATTATTTGCTCTTATTTGGGCCACTGTATAATCACTTAGGTGATATTTTCGCCCATTCAGGCTTTTGTTCTTGTTTAAAGTACTGCTATGTTTAACTAGATACAATAGCCTCTGACATTCTCAATATTATTATAGTACGTCAACAAGCATGCAATGGATAGGTTTACAACATTGCAGGGTTTGAAATAACTGCCAGTCATCACTATGGAGGAGAGATTTTTCAGAATATTTTCAACCAAATTGGCTGAAAATATTTTGAAAAATCTCTCTCCCACAGTGATGACAGCCAGTTATTTCAAGCCCTGCATTACCAAATTGTTGACCCAGAACTCTTCTTAGTTATTTTTTTATTTATGTGATGCTACCTACCTGGTGATTTTGCCATTTCTGAGATGATCATGTAATTATTGAGAAGAAATTGAAGTTCTTTGAGTGTCTTACTTTTGTCAGATTCGATAGCAGATAGCTTTGCATCATTCTATAAAAAAAAAAGGAAAGATAAACGAGAATGAAAAGATAAACAAGCTAAAAGACAGAGGAAGGATTTTCGAGTAAAGCTTCAGGCTGTCTTAACCGCTAAAAGAAACTTTCAAAAATCTGAAAATAACTATTTTTCTGGAGGAGCGTTTTGAATATTATATTTCAGCTGTTATATTCAAATTTTGTGAAAATGCATGGTTTACTCTCTCAATCATACTCAAAGTTGATATCCATTAGCCAGAAAATTCCATGTGAAAGCCAAAAGAAGACATTCCATTGGTAGAATTTGATATCACATATCATGTGACATCATTCGGTGTGACATTAGTACTTGAAATAATCACTGCAGAGAAGCAAAATTTGAGCATAGCTTTAGGCTATGAACACTGATGATTAGACTGACACACAGTGATTATTATTTGTCTTATTTTGAGTGGTTTGCGGGTAAGATGGAAGAAAATGAAACTGTGGCGAAGAGTGTTAAGTCAAGAAGTTTGTAATTAATTGGTTCATTATTCAACAGAAGAAATCAATTATAAGATGTATTCTGAAAAAAAAAATTCGGAGTTGATATCAGGGTTTGAAATAAGAGCAAATAATCACTGCAGAGGAGTCATTGTTGAGCATTACCTTAGGCCTTATAGCCTGAAATAATGTTCAAAATCCTCCTCAGTGATTAATTGCTCTTATTTTGAACTGTGGATATTAACCTGTTCAATTTCACTTTTCAGTTTCATCATATCTTCCTGACATACAGAAAGATCATGTGATAATTTTGTGATCATGGTTGTCTTCTCATTAAGCTCTTTAGAATAAATATCGACTTTTTTGTTATAATCTGCTTGTAATTGATTGTTACTAGCTTTAACTCCAGTTGCCGCTTCTTTTTCTTCTGTTAATACTTGTTCTAAATCTCTATATGGAAAGAGGAATACTACTTTAAAGGTTGGTTTTCACTACGCGAGAAATTATATGATAAAGCTAAATGAAGACAATCCATCATGTGATGTCAATTTCTACCAATGGAACCGACTTGTCTTTTGCAACGAATGTTTCGCCTGGTGAAAATCAACCATTTGGGATCATCTTAAAATTATTTTTTGGTAAATAAAACTATTTTGACTTTTTGTTTCTTATTTCAAAACATACTAAGTACATAATTTAAGAGAAGAGACTAGTCTTATTGTAGTGTCATTGGCAATATAACCCTACACATACAAAACAACAAGAAAAAATTGTATCTCGCCCTGGAATTAGTTACATACCTAAACTATATAAAAAAATTAGGAACACACTACACGATTCAAGGAATTAAGGACTAGATGGTTGATGATGAGTGATAAAAATAGGCCTTGATTTAGGAGGAAGAAAATAAAACCACCATGAGCTCTGTTGTATACAAACCTGAATATAACTGCCGAACATCACCTGTAAAGGAGTGCTTTTTTAGTATAGTGTTTAGCTTAAAAGCTGAACACTATATTCAAAAAACACTCCTCCACAGGTGATGTCAGGTTGTTATATTCAGGCTTGGTATATTATTTATGCTTAGATGCTGGGAATACCACATTGTTCAATATACCCATCTAACGTTATTTTGCTGACTTTGAACAGGTTTTTTCCGGCTGGTTAAGAACAAAATAATAATTGTGGATGAAGATATGCTCAACTGTCGCTTGCTTCATGGTGATTATTTGTTCTTATTTCAAACAGGACATACCTACACTTTGCGTTCAAAATTTCAAGATTATTTTTGCACTCATCATAACGTGTTGACTCAGCATTTAATAGCTTCTCCACATCATGAACTTTTAGCTGAAAATGTTATAAAGTATTATAAAATAACTGCCAGACAACATTTGTGGAAGAGTTTTTTCAGCTTGAAGCTGTAAATTATTCTCAAAAACATTCCTCGGCAGGTGATTTTTGGACTTGAATTTTATATATTTTAAATCACCTCCACAGTTCCCAGTGCGCAAAAACTTGTTCAATATCCGCAATAATATGTGTCTTTACTGCAGACTTTAAACAAGTTTTTTCCCATATGGTTAAGGGATAAATAACATTTGAAAAATACCTGGATCACTTCTGTATTGAATTTTGTCTCCAGATGAGCTGCCCTTTCTGCTTCCATATTAGCTTCAACTGTCTTTATTTTTGCAGTAAGTTCCTATCAGTAAAATGTAAGTATAAGTTGCATTCTATCATTGAAACATGTTGTGGTATCTCATCTCGTAATTCTTCCTTACTAATCCCTATCCCCTTTAAAAGTGCTTGAATTAAGAATTAATTGAAATTACTTGTGGGAGTGATTTGTAAGCCCAAAAATTAATCCTCCATTGTGATTTTTTTTATGCCTAGTAAAACTATACTCGAAACACTCTTTCACAGTTATTTTATATGTCTGACAGTTATTTCTAGGTTTCCTTACTGGCACAGATTCATTTAAATATGGATGCAAAGATACCTATATCTACTGGTAGAGTCATAAGTGCTTGAATTAGAAGCATATAATCACTTTGGGGGAGCGGTATGTTCAAAAATCACTCCTCCAGCGACTCA
Organism: Neoturris breviconis; assembly: GCA_032360805.1. Lineage (NCBI taxonomy): Eukaryota > Metazoa > Cnidaria > Hydrozoa > Anthoathecata > Pandeidae > Neoturris > Neoturris breviconis. The sequence goes on along the minus strand of JAULBZ010009173.1, from coordinate 2,188 downwards.
ACACTCTTCTCTGCTAACATCAACTTTGCACGGGTCTATCTAAAGGCGGATCTCTACTAGGCGAATTCGTCAGGTGACGTCACTTTCTACCAATGGAATGGCTTCATTTAGAATTCAGGAGATCCGTCTTTACAGCCTGTAAACAAACATCCTTCAAAGTAAAATTATTTGAAGAATAATTAACCCAGTAATTAAAATAAGAGCAAATAATCACTGTGGAGGAGTGATTGTTGAGCATAGCTTCAGGCTATAAAGCCTGAAACTATGCTCAAAAATCCCTCCTCCACAGTAATTATTTTACTTTTATTTTGACCACTGTAAACCTTATTTATGGATGCAAGTTCCATCTCTCGTTCGTCACCATATTCATTATCATTCATTAATTTACGAATTGTTTCAGAGTGATCACTTCTTTGCCCTTCAAAAAAAAAATATAGACAAATATTGTACAACCGTTAAAATCGGTTTTAAAGCAAAAAAATTCTTGTGTGCCTGTCCCAATTTTTCAACATAGGAAATTTCACTATGTTTCCTTTCAAAGGAATTGTTTTTAATTCGCGCAGAGCAAGAAAGAAGTCAGTATAATTTGCTCAATCTTTTACGCACCTTGTTTACCCAACAGGTGCGCGTGTCGAAAGAGTAAATAATCACTGCGAAGGAGGATTTTTTTTATACTTTCTAGTTTGAAGCTATGCTCCAAAATCACTTCTACATATTGATTTATTTGGTCATATTTTGAACACTGTTGTTAACAATGCTCAAAAAATACTCCTCCACAGTGATTATTCGTTCTCTTTTCATCAACAAAATAAATGAGGCTTATCTGGACAGTCATGTAACATGCAACTATGGTACAGAACCACAAACAATGGAACATTTAATACAATGTTCATTGCTGGAGTAGTACAGCTACAGATTTACAATGAAACCGTCCAACAATGTGTGTAGATCTGGTTAATTTTTGTGCTGTGGACACGATAAGGAAGAACCACATTGTTAATGTAGTTGTTAAAATATAGTGAAAACAATGAACATCTTCTCCTGGACAATGAGTAAACTCTTACATCACTAGTGTGAAACAAATCCAAATATTAGATAAAAGTTATGCATCAATAGGAACCTGAGTTATAGCAGAAAGAATAATCCTATTAAACCTTTTATTGTATCTAAAGTTTTGTATGAAATAAAGTAAACTAAAGAACCACAATTTTTGCTAAATTCTTATTATTTCATTTGCATTATCGTGTACTGTATCAAAATTGTCAATATAAAATATACTACTCATTTCGCTCGTGCATATGGAAGCAGGTTTAATATGTAAACAAACCAAACTACCTTCCAACATCAATATCTTTTCTTCTAACTCACTGTGTTTACTAAAACAAACAAAAAAATTAAACTTAAAACCATAAAGAATAACCATATTAGGTTTTCTTAGGTTATTTTCACATAGCCTTATTCCAGATCATGAATGCCATAATAACATCAAAAGCTCTAACTTACTTTAACTAAGTCACGACTATATTTCCTGAGGCGATTTTGTCCTTGTCTTTGCCAGCTCAGAAATACGATAATAATGTCAAAATCCTAAAACTTACCTTCTCCAGGAAATGACTAAGTTTTCTGAGGCTATTTTCTCTTCATATAATACTTCATTCTCTTTTTTCAATTCAATATTAGAAGCTTCCAACATACTTATTTGACTTGCTAAATTTTTTCGTTCAAATGCTAATAACTGTGAATGCTCTGTTAACAGATTTGTTGCAGACTCTAGTTCAATATCTTTCTGAATTATATCATCTGAAACATCAAGGAATATGGAACAAATGCAACAAATAGTCAATGCAGTGATCAAAATAAGAGCTAAAGCCTGAAGATATGCTAAAAAATCCCTTCTCCACAGTGATTATTCACTCTAACCTTTGAGTGCTCAAACTAAGAGCAAATGATCAAAGCCTAAAGCTATGTTCCAAAATTACTCGCCTACAGTGCTCATGTGTTATTCTTTTAAAACACTAAGATAATTTAAAAGCTAAGCTTGTTAAAGGGGAACTAAACTAAAAAAATATTTTTTGATATGTTTATCATATGTTGTTTCTTTGTGCAAAAACATCATTCCCTGCGTTCAAATTTACTTTATTCTCTTCATATTGCATAAAGAATTTGTTCAAAATGAGTACAATTTTAA
>JAULBZ010009171.1:0-10205 GCA_032360805.1 Neoturris breviconis | reverse complement strand
GTGGAGGAGAGATTAACTGAAAATATTCGGAAAAATCTCTCCTCCACAGTGATGACCGGCTGTTATTTTGAGCCCTGTAGATGTGAGTTCCAGTATATTCTGTTAAATATAATCACCTTGATGACAGAATCCAGCATTTACAATTGATACTCTATAGGCCTTACTCAAATCTAAGACCTATGGAAAACATAACAAAATGCTTGATCAGAGAAAAACATGAGAATAATCAGAATCTCTGTTTCAGTTTAATTGAATTTAACATGCTTTGTTTCGTTTTATTACAGGGAAAAATACTTAAACACAGTGCAGAAAAAGGTTAGTCTCTTAATGCTTTGTTGATCTATGTACTTTAGCAGGAAATTTAAATATTGAAAACTGGGGAAGAATGGTGGGCAAAACTTTGTTTAAAGTCTGCAGTAAAGACACTATATATAGCACTGCATTGATGTTCAACATCTGGAACAGATAGGGATATAATAGCAATCTTATTATGCTGAGAGCAGTCATGTGCCTGCTGCTGAACTGATCCATGAGAGGTCCTATCAGGATGATGCTGAAAACCAATCAAAATCAAAATATTAATAAATTTTAATGTAACTTTAAAGTGAAATGTTTCAGAAAGTTCAATAACCAGAGACAAACTGTCCTATTATTGACATTGTTGAAATAGTAAATAATCACTGTGGAGGAGGGATGTTTGAACATAACTTCAGGCTAGAAAGTCGTAAGGTATGCTGCAAAATCCTCCACAGTGAATATTTTGCTCTTACTTTGACCACCTAATGCGTTTCTGCTATTAACCCAATTATGTTTATCATTTAGTGGCTAGCAATTGTTGATTACAATACAGAACATCCCGATGCATTTCAAAATATTGACAATAATAATCGTCGTACAAGTAATGGAAGTGCACTTTACGAAGAAAATGATGTTATGAATTCTGATGGTTTGTACATTCTTTTGATTGATTTCATTCATACACTTTCAATGATATTAAGAGTAAATAATTACTATGGAGGAGGGAGTTTATGCTCTAAAATCACTCCTCAGTGGTTATTTTGCTCTTATTTTGACCACTGTCTTTTGGTTATCGCTTTCATACATTTTTCATATGTTTTTCTCAATTTCTTTATTTTATTTATTTTTCTATTGTTTAGTAATTATGTATATAGTGAATGTCAAACTAATTATCTATCAACAAAACAATGGAATATAAGGGACCATCTCAAATTTTCGTTCCAAAACCAACTTCTTTGTTAGGGTTAAATCCATTAAAATTGATGAAATTCAACAAAAGTGAATCTGTACGGAAGTGTGTTAGGTCAACAAACTTGCAATGGATTGGATTCTTCGGTACAAAGAAATCCATTGCAAGATTGTTGACTCAGTACTCTTCTTTGTAGATTTTATTTTCAAGACAGTCCCTAGCCGACCCCCTCCCCTAGTGTTAAGGAGCCCCTAAAAAGCCTACTGTTAATAGGGTTAAGTGAGTACCATTAATATTTATTTGAATATTGAAGAAAGAAGCTTCCCAGATTCGAAATAGAGACTTTAATTCATCACTCCTCCACAGTGATTATTTGCTCTTATTTCGACCATTGTTAATTATTCTGATTTCAGAAGAGGAGGATATCGATGAACAAATCCAACACGAAGGTATACTGAACGTTATGAAAGTGAATGTCACAAATAGAAGACGAATCATCAAAAATGTGCCCATGGTCCAAAAATCATCATTGTTTTGTTTATCACCTAACAACAGGTAGGCAATTTATTGTTCACCAGAGTTCTATTTTCAAAGTACACACTATCGTGGAGTATAGTGATTTCAAACTGTACAGATTAATAATACTTATTTCTATCTAGGTATTTCATATGAGTGATTATTTGAATTGCATGGTGGTCATTTTTTATCCAAATACCCATTTGTTATATATTTCTTATAAGTAATGTTGGCATATAAAAAGTCATATTTTTTATAAAACGTTAATAAAAGTTACATTTTATATACAAATTGCGAAATTTTGTAATAAAAACTAGGAAAGTAGTGATGGAGATCAAAAAAGCTAATAAAAATAATTTTCTTATTTTCTGCTACATTACCCCCTGAAAAAGATCTTTCCATTGGATAGTTGCTAAAGCAAATTTTGAGGAATCCTAATAATGATGATTTTAGTCCCATAAGGAATAAAGTCTTTGAGCATTGCCTTGATGATATCATAACTTGTGACATGACAGGATAATTTTTGTTTTTAACGCTGTTATTTTTTTTAACGGTTGTAAAAGAATATAGCTTTTTTTTATATGCCAACGCTACCTATAAGAACTAAATAACAATTCTATTTATTTTGATCAAAAATGACCACCGTGTTGACATTCAAACATTTCTTTCATCTTCTATTATGTAACAAAAAAAAAAGACATAAAAACCTTTCAAACATATAATTACATGCCATTTGCTTATAGATTTCGAAAGATTTGCCATCAAATTGTTCATTTTCGTTATTTTGATTGGATTATCATGGTAGTAATATTGATTAGTTCGCTTACTCTTGCATTGGAAAATCCATATGATGATAAAGCAAATATCAACAAGGTTAGTCAGTGCTCAATAAATATAGTTGGAAATTGTATAAGTAAAGGTGGATATCTACTATGTGGATTCATTCATGCGAATTCTAAATGAAGCCATTACATTGGTTGAAAGTGACCTTACTTGTCAGGTGACATTACTTTTAACCTATGTAATAGATTCATTTTGAATTTGTGGGAACAAATTTGTGTAGTGGAAATCTATCTTAAAAGAGCACTCTCCCGCTATGGCTCGTGTTTGTTTACATTTGATTTTTAAAAAGCAAAGCCGATATATAACTTACATATTTTATCTAATATGCTCACAACATAAAGCAAACCGAATATTATACTAAAGAAACGCGAAAATAATAATGTAAACAAACAGAAACTTGGAGTTTAGTTCTGCTACCTGCAGTCTTATGAACAAGAATAAAAAATCTTTGTAGAGCTGAGTTGACATAATGGAGAGGAGAGAATCTTTACACCTCCATATTGAGTTGATATCGAGCAAATTAATTTAGCATTCGTTTTTGTGACGTTGCTGATTTTGAAAAAAAAGACATTTTGCTCTTTACTGCACACCTTGAAGTCATAAATAAATATGTTTGAACTTAACAACCTGTCGAGCAAATACCATATAGAACCATAATCGAACATAAGAGTTAGTTTACACTGTTTTTGATTTGAAGGAATTATGCAACTACCTTATTGATTGGAAGTTGTTTATGCACTGACTGGAGACGCTACTAAATGCTACTAATCATAGACTTACAAGACAAACAATTTTTTTACGTATTTTTTTTCTCAAACACATTTATATTTTGCAGCAATCATATATATCTAATGTAGATAGAGCATGACGTATTTCAATTTCTATGTTACATAGAATATTCAGTAATTTTCCGAAAATTTCTTTGATAGTGTTTCGACAGTGTTTACAATATGGCGGTTGTTCATGGTAGTTTTGTTGAATGTGTTTGAAGTTTTTTTGTAATTGCATGCTATAAATACAAAGAAAACTTTATTTAAAATATTGAAATAGATAAGGTTGGTGTTGGTGAATACCTCGGTGATGTTTTTAAAGAACGAAATGTGTATTGTCACAAAGAACCGAGAAGGAACATATGAGATAATGAAAGAAAGTTGAAATGTATATAACTTTATCTACTTGGCTATGGTAACTCCAATGCATATTAGATATTTTGTAACACATATTGGAAGAAAGTGTGATTGTTTGCGTGGATTTGGAAGCATTTCCAAGTGGCTACATTTTCCTTCTCATTCTATGACAAAAAACAAATAAAATGGGTGACATTTAAATCGACAACCGGTAGAGGGCTCCTTTAAGAATAGATTATCAGGATTATTGATACCATAATACCCAATGGTATATAATAAGATCAAATAGTCACCGTGTAGAAGAGGTATTTGAGCTGCAGGTTACAAAACCTGAAACTATCCTTCAATAAGCCCTCTTCCACAGTGATTATTTACTCTCATTTTGACCATAGTACTTAAATTTATTGAGTACCATAGTAAGCACATCACAATAATATGAGCACATTTTCCAGTGGCGGAAATAAATATAAGAAACCACCTTAAAATAAGTTCCTTTGAATGTGCCGACCCTTATTATTGGAATATTACAGTATTTCCTTGACAAATTGGCAACGATCTGATTTGCTAAAATTTTTGTAGTAATAATATGTGTCGCTATTGTTGCATGCTGAATTATATTGTAAACATACTTCTATTTTTAGATCCTCCATTATTTTGATTATTTTTTCACTGTTGCTTTTGGAATAGAAGTAATATTAAAGGTAAATCATAGAGTCCTCCTCGCCTAACCTATGGGAGGAGGGGGGACTTTCAGTTACAAAAAAAGGTTTTACATTTCTCATTAAGATTATACATACTAACACCAACGGATGATATATCTCACAGAATGAGTGCAATTCAACAGGTTGAATAAACTCATGAGAACATCAGTCTTCTTTAGAAGAATATGTTTGAGCACCTGTTGGCCTGCATTTTTGACCAATTGCTGTTTTATTAAAAATTAGAAAAAATAGTCAAATTTTAGAAATCTGCTAGGTGGGGGTGAATTTGTTTGACTAACAACAATGGGGGCAGATTCAATTTGGAGGGGGAGAATCAACCCTGGAAGACACCATAGTAATTTTCATGATCACAGCATTTTGTCTTTTTATCCAAAATCTTTTGTTGTGCCAATATTCAAATTAACAATTTAGAGTTTTTAAGAATCATTTTTTGATTTTCCACTTGGTGCAGGAGTTGACACAGCATATATATTGGGTTTTGTGAGACTTTAATCATAATCAATCTAGATAGTGTTCAACGTAAGAACAACTAATCATCATGGAGGAGTAATTGTAGAACATAGCATATGTTAAAAAAACGCTCAATTTGTTCTAGATCGCAACCACAGTCTGATAATATTGAGTAGATTGCACCTTATATAGCAGCATGTTGATATAATACCCCCTTTTGTGTATTTCTTTAGGTAATTGATGATGGATTGATTTTACATAAAGATGCCTACCTGCGAAACTCTTGGAATAGACTTGATGCATTTGTATTTGCATCAAACTTAACATCTATCATCTTAAGGTAAAACATGTGTTCTTTGTTAAGAGGTTATTATCACCAGGGAAGAGCGCATGCATACTTTCTTTGTAGTGATAATATTTTCTTCTATCAATGTATAATTTAGAGTGATATACAAATCACTGGGAATTTTCTTTTTTTTTAGATTTGAACTTGGGTTTCTTATAGAAGTTTTCTTTGTACTTGATCTAACTTTAGTTAATGTGTATTACTTTAATATTTCTAGTAATGTCAATGGTGGTGGTGCTACATCAGAGACAGCTCAAATAGTTAAAACATTGCGGGTCCTTCGAGTACTTCGACCTCTTAAAGCGATCCATAAAGTGAAAAAGCTAAAGGTTTGTTTTCATTATTTTACATCAGTGTCATTCCATGCATGTTATTGGAGAATTTAAGATTGCTTTTGAGCAACTGAGCAACTGAGCATGAGCTCCCAGTGGTGCGTAGTTTGTGGCACTTTTAAGTGTCTGCCTATTACTCTCACGAATATGTACAATTCTTCATCATAACTTTGTGTTGTTTCCAACATGTATATGAAACAATTGCAGGACTGAAATAAGAAATAAAAGCAAAATCAGGTGGATTTTTGAGCATTCAGTGATCGAAATAAACAGGGAATAATCACTGTGGAGGGGTTATCATTCCATTGTGGCTATTTACTCTTATTATGACCAGTGTAGAAGGAACATGCAATACACCGTTGTTTTTGATAACAATCTTTTTGATGACAAATATTCAATGGGTAGATTGTTGATTCGCTATTTTATTTTCAGGCTGTATTTCAATGCATGGTGTATTCACTAAAGAATGTAGCATTTGTTTTAATAATAACATCAATCATACTATTCATATTTGCTTGTATTGGAGTACAATTATTTCAGGTAATACATTGCTTGATTTAAGAACAAATAATCCCCGTGAATGAGTGTTTTTTAGCTCACCACCAATTTGGGCTATTACTATGACTTTGTGGCAGCGGCAGTCTACTTTTCTTAATAGACCATGTTCCTGTAGTGCTATCATTTTGAAATTTGGTTCCAGGAATTGAGGCGATATTTTATAAGAACTTGGCACAAAAATTGATTTTGTGCATTTGGCTCTGAGTTAGACAAAAAGATTCAAAAGTTATATTTTTATTGTGTAGTGTTTCTTTATTTTCAGTTTTAGCAACAGGAAATCACCTTTTAGGATGTAACATTTATAAATAAAATCTAATGTTTTCTTCTACCAATGAAAACATAATATTATAGTAAAAGCGTATAATATGTATTACGTATAGTATATTTATATTGGCTATATGCATGTAGGTTATATACATATAGCCTGTATACATGTAGCATGTAGCCTACATATTAAAAGCATATAGCTTACTTCCTATATTAGGTTAAACATGGATATTCACTATTTTTATGTATAATGTGTATGAAAATGTAAACGAGCTTGCATTTGATTGGTTTCTTCGGTACGAAGAAACCAATCAAATGCAAGATCGTTGACATTTTGACATTTATTTATGTGTTAGGTTTAACTTTTACTCGGTTTGGTGGCCAACTTTCAATACCTTTCCTTTGATTGAATATAGTTTCAGACATCATAGCCTAAAGCTTTGCTAAAAGCTCTTCTCAACAGTACTCTAAGCACTGACAATAATCTTTTTATGATTGTAGATCATAAGCATCTTTAGTAAAAGCAACCTTTTCAACATTGTTCTAGTCTTCACTTGTGGACTTTGAGGATTACTTTAGAAGTTACTGTATTCATAGATATTTAGCATTTATGATTTATTTACTATTCAATTTCTTGATTTCTTTTTTGTGATTGACGAGTTCAATTTTGATTGGCAAGTTCAATGACTGCATCAGCTTCTTTTTTTGAGATGATCCCATGTGGAATATAATTTACTTGCAGATACAGATGTTCAATTAACTGCCGGTCATCATTGAGCGGGAGAGATTTTTCAGAATATTTTCAGTCAATTTGTCCGAAACTATTCTGAAAAATCTGTCTTCCACAGTGTTGACTAGCCGTGATTTTAACCTCTAAATAGTTCGAAATCTTATAAGTCCATAACCATACCAGAGCTTTCTATTGTTTAAAAGCATACAGAGGGAGTGGGGAAATTTCACATTTGGGAGTGCACATACTTTATGGAAGCTCCCTAATTATGCTCTTGTAAACCCTTGCTATCACGTAGAATTATGTACAATGTGAAAGAGTATCTAATTATGATCCCGGATATTCATCGCGTATACTTCAATAATATGGAAATGCATTATGGAGATATAGAACTGTATTTTGGTAGTTTTTCGCTATGTGCCAAATGTCAGATATGTTTGTTTATCATTCTATTCATACTTTTTACAGGGCTCGAAATAACAGCCGGTCATCACTGTGGAGGAGAGATTTTTCAGAATATTTTTTACATATTTAGGGAAAGTTTTATTACTGCACAGATCCTTCAAAGATGACTAGAGAAGAATGTCAGTAAGTCAAAACTTTTCAATTAATTCTATCTCATGATCAATGTACTGGTGTATTTGAGTATAGTGTTCAGTTTTGTGGATGAAAAATATACTACAGAAAAGAAACCCTCCTGTGATTTCTGGCGGTTATTCTCAGGCTTGGATGTTTGGAATAGTTCTTATGTGTTTATCTTTTAGGGGAAGTTTTTATGTATTTCCTGATGCAAATAGTGTTGTTGAAAATACACCAAAGGTAATGTTTCTACACAAGCCTGAATATAAATGCCGGACATCACCTGTGGAGGAGTGTTTGATAGCTGAACACTATACTCAAAAAACACTCCTCTACAGGTGATATCCAGCAGTTATATCCAGGCTTGTTGCTACATACACATTTAGTTTACTGTAGCTAGTGTTTTAACTTACAATCTGGACTACTGACACGAGTCTGTGTAATAGAATTAATCCCAACTGACTTTCTTCAATGGTCATTATACAGGCACAAATTGCAATCGTAGGTTTTAAAATCTGGAAGAAATTTTAAAAACATAATGAGAGAAATTTGACTTTGTAGTACAGAATGGCTATGATTGAAAAAAGATTTGCAAACCCAGTGAGCAACGACCTGTTCAAAGTCAACAGTAAAGACACTAAAACAACGTTGAACGACATTCTTCTAGTGTCTTTACTGCAGACTTTGAACAAGTTTGTGCCCACTTGGAATGTCCTTAAAATGAGCGAAAATGAGAAAGTATATTATAGCATACCACATGCAAATTATGTTTCTAGCAGCCTATCTTCTTGAGTTCTTTTCTGATCACTGCAAAACAGGTTTACTTTTTATACTTTTTAACATAGCTACTGCTGCCAGCCTACTAACTGCAAGCCACTACTAAGTAGGGCTCATTTAATTTTTATTAACCTACCAGGAAGAGTGTTAACTCTACAAGCTTGCAATTGATTGGTTTCTTCGGTACGAAGGAAGCAATCAATTGCAAGATCGTTGATTTAGCACTCTTCCCCTAAGAACAGATTTTGGAGATGGTCCCTTAGGGTGTGGTAATATAATAATGTTTTTGTATGATGTAGGTTGAACCTAGAAATTGGAAACGATATGAATTTCATTTTGACAATATCATGGAAGCACTATTAACATTATATACAAGTTCCACTGGTGAAGGATGGCCAAAGTATGTAATTTAAATCTTATCTGCCGGGTATTTAAAGGTGCTCTATCTATTCTAAAGTGATGTTTGGCCAACATAGCACAGATATAATTGGATTTGTGCTGTAAGTAAGCGGGAGAAGTATTATGTGGGTATCCAATTCTTATCCACTGTGGAGGAGTGATTTTTGAGCATTACTTCAGGTTCTGATATGAAATTACACTACTCTCCTACACAGTGATTTAATGTAATTCTATTTTGTTATATATCACAAGTAAAAAATCACTGTTGAGGAGGGATTTTTGAGCAGGGAAGCTACTTTCAGGTAACCTAAGCCTGGCTCAATATCCACTCCTCCCTAGTGATTATTTGTTCTTATTTTGAACACTGAACTACAAGCACTGTATTAAGTAAATAGTATGTTTGTTTTATAGTTCAATGCATCATACAATGGATGCAACCAATGTGGACAAAGGTCCCATAACAAACAACAAACCTCATATGGCTATCTTTTATATTGTCTTCGTTGTAATCTTTACTTTCATGATAATTAATATCTACATTGCATTGATTATTCTCACATTTCAAAGACAAGGCGAAAAAGAGATTGAAGGAGGGCTGGATAGAAATCAGGTAAACTTTGCTAAAATCTTACTCTTCCTGACTCTCTAGCTTGAAAGTAACTGCAGTGGTCGAAATAAGACCACATAATTACTGTGATGGAGAAATACTTGAGCGTAGCTTCAGGATATAAAGCATAGAGCTATGCTCGAAAATCTCTCCTCCACAGGGATTATTTACATATTGACCACATATTGACCACTGAACTATCGAACATCACCTTTGAGGGAGTACTTTGCAGAATGTAAAACTTTTCCTAAAAACACTTCTCCACAGATGATATCTGGTAGTTATTTTCAGGCTTAGCAGTAAAGTTAGTAGCAGTAGACAGGTGACATCCCTTTCAATCAATGTAATGGATTCATTTAGAATTCTTGCAAACAAATTTGCCTAGTGGAGATCTGCCTTTAGGGGATGTTGTTTTACCGCAGGCATAAATCTACTGCTATTGTTTACATAATAATCTAATAATAATTTACAAATGCTGTAATGTTAAAAAGGCGTAAGATATTAACAATTAATTAATTAGTCATTAATGATTAATATATGGCTGTTTCATTCCCTATAAGTAATGTAATTTGGTTAATGATTTGTTGATACTAAGTTAATATGTGAGGTAATTACAGAAATGGATTTCACAAATAGTTTCAATATATATTTATATAATTATGATCCATAAATGTTTTTTTATAAAATGCATGGCCCTATTTACATTAAGAATAAGTGTGGCCGTAGGGGCGGAACTACTTATCTT
>JAULBZ010009170.1:0-10206 GCA_032360805.1 Neoturris breviconis | reverse complement strand
TCTACACGGGTGGGCTTATACGCGGAGGGTTTATACCTGACAGTATACGGTAATAGACCTCATACACAAAAAAGAAGTTATTGCATTGCAACAAGTTCTACTTTGAGCAACCAACGCCTCGTTTTCATTATTTTGTGAAAAGATCTATTCCAGAAAACTTATTTATTTTTGTCTTTTTATCTTCCATATGCGGTAGTTTTCCACAAGTTAATAGGTTAGGTTTTTCTCTCACGTAAGAAGTACCAAGGAAAATATACATATGCTTAATTTTTAGAAGATTTTCAGGATCATTACACTAATAGGCGATATGCTCAACCTCGTTCCCGAGGCCTTTTATCTCTTCCTTTGATATGAGAATGGTGAGACGAGATAAAAGGTCTTGGGAACGAGGTGAATTTCCATTAAAAGCAAAAAGTTACGTGCGAAAGCCAAAAGAAGACATTGTATTGGTACACAATGACGTCACAGAGCGTTTGACGTCAATTTATACCACCGGAATATTTACTTAGACTAGAGAATGGTCGATCTATCTACGGGGGAATCAAGCAAAGAAAATCGGAAGATAAAACAGGAATCGGGTGGAGTTTTTTTTCTCTCGTTTTTTCGCTACCGTTCACTCTTCTCCGTGCTGCCTGCCAAGTCTAGCACTAGCTTTGCCGCTCTTCCGTGTTTCGAAAAAGCAAGAAGCCCTGGGAACGAGGTTGCTAGATTATGTCTTCTATAAAGATGGCGAAATATTTACTCGTTAATCTTCATTTGGATTTTGCACGAAATTTTTCGTCTTGTGGAAATCAGCTGTCTTCCATAAAATGACTTTTTGGTACAAACTCGTTTCTAGCGCTTCTTGTTTCTTTGATTCTCATGAAAAAATCAAATAAGAAAAAGCGTTGGGAACGAGTTTGCTTTTGGCATGGTAGACTCACTATTCTTGTTTAAAAATACTAATATTGTTATATTATTATTATTATTTTTACGCATTATCCAGTAAGCATAAACCTGTTCAAAGTCCGCAGTAAAGACGCCAGAACAACGTCAAAGACGTTGTTCTAGCGTCTCTACTCTGGACTTTGAACAGGTTTTTGCCCACCGGGTATCATATATCGTTATATCATTATTTACCAGGTCGAAATAATGGTGACGACATCTTCTTGTCATTTTTATTTCCATCCAACTTTAACAATTTCTTTTCATTTAATCCTGCAGTAGGTTTCGTTCCATTACTTTCCTTATTTCTTCTGAAAGCTCCGAGTAACGCTACAACAACATTGTGAAGACTTATATGACGTTTTCCTGGTCGAAGTAACGAGAGCCGATTTTCTTGACATCCTCCTCCAATTATTCGTTTTGTTTTACTCTGAAAATATTTGATGAATTTTTTGTATCTCTCTTGTTCAGTGTCACGTGATCGTTTCTTCAAACCTCTTTCCTCTCCAGAGTCACGTAACTGGCGTTTAAGAAATTGGGATATTCTGTCTAATTCAGCGATTACGTCATTTCTAGGATGATGATTTTCTTTTATAGTTATTCTTTCTTCTGCTGATATGAGGCAAAACGAGACATTGAAAGCACTGAGAAAAATGATAAACAATGCGGTGGTTGTTTTCATCATTCCTGGAATAGAAGAAATATATTGTTGGTAATTTATAAAGAAAAGTGACCAAATACCGACTTTCCTCCGACTTATTTCTCCTAACTAACATTTCCCCTACTTTTTTTTTTTTACCTCTGACCAATAACTTTACCCAATTTTTTTCCACGCCAAACTTTTTTCGAATTTTTTCCCCCTGCCATAACAATAGATTCCTCAAGCTCGTCCCCATCCCCTTTTGACTTTTTTTTGTTTTTCTCGGACCTTATAGAAAAGTCTTTTCTATAAGGTCCGAGAAAAATAAAAAAAAAGTCAAAAGGGGCTGGGGACGAGCTTGTTAAAATTGCGATAATTGGAAGGAGTAATCCAAATCCTTTTGCGCAGCGAGTTGATTTTTTTCCCGCGTAATGCTTTTTGAAAAGGTCTAGCAAGATTATACAATTGACTCCGAAAATTGTGGTAACTTCGTTAATTTAGAACGATTAAGTAAATTACGTAAATATTAATTCGATGGAATAAGTTCCAGGATCTGTGCTTTTTATTGAACAGTAAAGTTGATGTTCTTACTGTTGCAGAAACTAAACTTGACGACTCTTTTTCTATCAACCAATTTATTATGCATGTTTAGCATAAACCTTTTAGACAGGATGTTTCTGATACTACTGGGGGATTATTAACCTACGTCAAGTCTAATATTCCAGCACGTCAACTTAACCAGTTTAAATTTTACCAGAACATGTAAGTTATTCCTATCAAAATTAATTTGTGAAAACAAAAATGGATAATATTTAGCGTCTATAGACACCCTAAATTAAATGTTAACTATTTCTTAAGTAATTTATCCAATGCTATTGATTTTTATATAGCTAATGTTGATAACATCGTAATAACTGGTGATTTTAATCTAGAACCCTCAACATTTCATGCGACACAAAACTTGCATGAAATCTGAGAAAGGATCCTGTATAGACCTTATAATATCTAACAGAAAACATTCTTTCCAACATACTGGTGTTGTAGAAACAGGGTTGAGTGATCATCATTTATTAATATATACTATGCTTAAGATAAAATATATAAAGTTACCCCCAATTTCTATTCAATATAGACAGTGTAGTAAGTTTAATGCAAATTGTTTCCTACACGAATTAGAATATTTCATTGTTAATACTTTTATATATATATTTACGTATCGCGAATTTGAACTATTATTTACGGATATTTTAAATAAGTATGCCCCCTTAAAAGCCAAGTTTGTAAGAGCAAATAACAAGCCACATATCACCAAAGATCTCAGGACAGCCAATAAAGCAAAATGTCTTGAGGATATGGCTAGTTATAGAACTCAGCGAAACTTGTTCGTCAAAATAAATAGGCAAGCGAAAAAGTCTTACTTTGATAACATCATAGACTCATCGAAAAAAGATTTTTGAAAGATGAGTAAAACATGAGTAAAACTTGAAAATAGTATCGCCAGTACATTCAACACTTATTTTAATAGAATCACTAAGGGTCTTGAGATTCAAAAATGGCACACTGCTAACCCACGATCAAACCCAGGTATATTCGGCAATAAATGACTTTTCCTCTCACCCTAGTATTACAACAATAAAAGAAAGAGTACAAACGGATACCAAGTTTGACTTTTCCTTTATCACTGAGTCCGATGTAGCAATAACCATCGGTGCTCTAAATGAATCCAAGAAAACTAGTGGTTCTATACCAATTTAAATGTTGAATCTTACAGTCATTATTCCAGTCCATAAGAAAGGCAGTTCAACTGATAGAAAAAAATATAGGCCCATTAGCTTATTGCCGTCAGTCTCAAAAGTATTCGAGCGACTGATAGCAAAACAATTATCCGACTTCCTTGTCCAAATTCCTCCGTGGTTTCCGTAAAGGTTATAGTGCACAACATGCTCTCTTAAAAATGTTGCAAACATGGCAATCCTGCATAACTAAATCGGGCAAAGTTGGAGCTGTATTAATGGATTTGTCTAAAGCCTTTGACCTGCTAATAGCTAAACTAGAAGCTTATAGAATCGGAATAAAGAGCCTTAGGTTTATGTTCAGCTATCTTAGCAATATAAAGCAAAGAGTACGCATTAGTTCTTATATCAGCGATTGGTTGAAAAATATTTTTGGTGTACCACAAGACTCAGTCCTTGGGCCAATTTTATTTAATGTATTCATAAATGATCTGCTTTATTTTATCAAGGAAGTCTTGTTCAACTTCCTTGATTTTATTCATGATACTGAAATTTGTAACTTTGCTGACGACAATACTTTAAAAGTCAAAAGGAGCTGGGGACGAGCTTAAGTTAACCCAAGTTTGGTTGTAACGTAGATTCCAACACTTTCTTTTGACATGCTCATCAAGTGACATGCTCAAGTAATTGTAGCATGCGCATGCACGGAAAAAGCTACATTGGAGACGTGATAGATGCCTAGCATTTCTTTGTAATTTAACTAGACTGCCAAAACATTCAGAACCAGTTCTTCGCGTATGCGCAACTGAGATCTTAGAAATAATAGCAATACATGTTCTAAATTGAAAAGGAATATAAGGGGGCAAACCCCCTTCAAAGTTACCAAAAATCAAGAAAAATATCATTTTTTAGCTTTTTTCAAATCAAAATTTATCGGAGAAAACGATGGTAGTATCAATTATTTTAAGAAATAAGCCTTTACTGTTGATGAGAGTCGAGATACCATCATTTAACATCAATGTTTCGTATACACTGCTGAATAAGCCAGAAAACAGCTGTTCAGTGTTCCTAACTCCTTTCCGGTCTGGTCTCTGCGTGTGTGTATGTGTGTGGCTTCAATTAAAATATAATTTCTCATTTGGGTGCATCCACAATCCCTCAAAAGAAGTCTTTAAGATAAAAAAATCTATGTAGCTATAGAAACAATGGCAAGCTCGTCCCCAGCACCTTTTGACTTTTTTTATTTTTCTCAGACGAAAAATAAAAAAAAGTCAAAAGGTGCTGGGGACGAGCTTGGAAACAATGGTAGAGAGTAATGCATATGTGTGAAATAGTAAGTAGCACTAGTAACTATGAAAAAAAATGCTAATAAGAGGTTGATATAACTGTATGAGTAGAAACTGTATCGAAAAGGAAGAAAACAATAATAACAATAGTTAGATTATCATTATTGTTTGCTGTTATCTCAAAATTTAAATAATCTTAAGACTGTCTTCTACTTCAGAAAATTTTTCCCACAACATAAACGGAGCGGAAAGTGCGCATGCGTAATAAGAGAATATAGAACATATTTTTTTCTACGTATGCGAATTGCCTGTTTCATTTCCATTCTGCTGAAAACTCTTCGAAGTGGAAAATGGTCTTAAATTGTACTATACATTTTTCAAGAGGGTTAAGTACCTATTTTCAAGACAAGTATTTAGCATACTGAGTACCCTGGACTAAGGACCCAGACCCAGAACCCGAGCCCAAGACCCAGAACCCGGACCTAAGATTCGGACTCAGGACCCAGACCCAAGATTCGGACCCAGGGCCCGCGGACCTTGGATCCCGACCCAGGACCTGGACCCAGAGGATGATTTTTAAGTCAGTCTCAAGGTTTTACCCAATCTCCTTTCCAGGACTTCGGCTCTCTCGTTTAACGCTATGAGAATTGTTAAACACAAGAGAGAAGAAGCCCTGGAAACGAGGTTGCGTTTTACCTCGTTTTTTTAGAGTCTAAAGCTAGACAATAGCTACCAACTCCTCACGTATAGCATAGAACATTTCGTATATCTATGCATATAGTTAGCTAAAACAAATTAGTGATTAAATCATACCATCGCTCAATTTATGTATGTGATTCATAATATAATTTTTTCAGCAATAAGTTGCATTTTCTCTCAAATTTGTTTTTGCGGATTGTTTCAACAGTGCGGATTGTTTCAACAGTCTAGCATTAATAACTTGAGAAGTTCTAATGCTTTTTCTATGAAATTTTAAGCAATTGTTCCTTTATTCTAGTTGTATGCAATGAAGTAAAATTAATGCACTACATATTCAACTTTTTTATTTATTGAGGATTTTTATTCAGACTTATTGGCAAATCTTACTTGCTTTTTTACCTTTGGCTGGATGCTGGTGATTAGTTGGTATATAATTTTTTTCCTTTCAACTTTGTGTATTTAAATGGTTTTGATTGGGGGAATTGTAGATTTATTTCTGCATTGTCATCTTACCTTATTTGGTAAAGCTTTTATAAAAAATAATTGTAAATAAGTTTTTGAATTTTGTTGTATAACGTAATATGTTTTTATTTTCCAACATGCTTTTACCCTTTAGTAAAATTTTAATTTGTTATGCTTCTGCTTAACATATTACTTATAAACTACTTTATACATGCATACAATATATTTCATAAAAGAACATATCAAATTGCTGCATATTTGAACTCGGATGCCAAGATACCTGTGCTAGAAAATTCACAATTTTTTCAGTGCTACCATTTTGAAATGCTTGCCATGGTAACTGGGTTAAGACAATCCAACCAGTTTTATTTATTAAACTCTTTGAAGAAATATCTTGCATTATTTTATGTAAAATATATTGTTAACTATATTACCGAGGAAAATTTTTCTGAAGGGGGTCTTTTCCTCTTAATATGCCACGTTTAGAGGTTTAGTCACGTTTTGCGGTTTAAACTTATCATCAACGTGTGTCTGAATAGTCAGCTACAGTGGACTCTCTATAATTTAACTTCCCCTAATTCAAACACCTCCATAATTCGAACAAATTCCGTGGCACGGTGAAGACAAAATTGATTAGGTCAATTTCCCCTTATTCGAACACTCCATAATTCGAACGATTTTGTAGTCTCCCTTAGAGTTCGAATTATAGTCCATTGCATTATAAAATTTTGCATAAAAGATTGCTCAATGTTCTAAAGTGGGCCCGGGCGCTGCTGGGTCAAGGTTTTAGATCTTGGGTCCCGGATTCCCTACATGGTCGTTCATACGTCCCGGGTCCCACTTCAAGGGTCCCGGGTCCTATCTACATAAAATCCCGCCGGGTATTATTTTTTAAAGTGAAAATCCGGTTGAAAGCGTGTACGTTTTCATTCCCGCCCGAATATTTTTATAACAACTCGTATCTTTTTCGCGCTATTTCATCGCTGTATGTTCGAAAAGAAGCATCCGAGGAAAGGGAATCGTCGGGGAAGCAGCATCTTGACTTGGCAGTAAAGTAAAGTAGGAGGGGCAAAGTCAAACCAAACACAACTCTCTGAGGTACTAATATTTTAAATTTCTGGTACTCTAGCTAGATATAAATATATAAAATACTGCTATAATTGTTTCCTTTTGTTGTGTATCTGTATTAGCTTGTTTTAAAGTTTGTTTTGATATTTTAAAAATGAATTACTATCCCAGTTATTACTATCATGATTTATTTATAGATTGTATATGCTCCTTTATCTTGATATTTTTACAAGGATAGTTTCGGAAAGAGAACATCAACATTTATTCGCAATACTGTGCATATAATTACATATTCTTTAATTCTCTGAATGAAATTTTTTTCTGCTTTTCAGTAAAAACTGACTTCAGCAATGAATTCCTCATGCGAAAAGGACAGGAAAAGTTAATTTTGTATGTACGCAAGCCTCAATACAATAGCAGCTGAAAACTGTACAAAAAAAACCCTCCTCCCCACAGGTGATGTCTGACCGTTATATTGAGGCTTGTGTATGCCAACGCTATACATAGAAAATGCTTATGTATAATATACATGAAAAATGCCTATGTATAATAATATAAATAAGTTCATGCAGATCATTATGAAAAAGCTATCATATGATAGCGGATTCCCTGCTGTCTTAAAATATTAATTTAAAGAATCATATGTCTTGTTTCTTTACTACAATTTGATTCATCTCATATTCTCCTTTGTTGAAATTTTTCGTATGTTAGTGTAACACTTACATTGCACAAGTGTATTTTTAATTTTAAAAAATGTTAAACAGACATATGAGCTCAATTATATAATGCATATTTTTGCTGTATAAACAGAGCTATAATGAAATTAAAACAAACAAAATTGTTTCATTTTTGCAATTTTAAAAGACAGCTGGTTTTAAAAGTGTGTCACGACACTGTTTACTCCAAAACTTACGTACTTGTCTCAGTCAAAAAATTATTATTGAGAATGCTACCTACTGTAATTTACATAAAATAATTAAGTCCTACAGTATCTTACTGATACCTAATTTTTGGTGCTTAACCTTTACTATGTAAGCCACAATATTATCTGTTCATCAGCCATATTGTGGTAATAAGCCATTCCACGCTAGAAAAACTGTCAAGTTGAGATAGTCTCTGGACTAGTACCAGCAGGAGAGTGGTTGGCCGCTCCTGGTGCATGGGTCGCGGCGCTCCTAGGTGCCTACAAATTTCTTGATTGAATCATTGTTGAACTTATCTAGGATTCGAAAGCCTAGTAGCAAATCTTCAGAAAGAGAAGCAGGAGCACAAATAAGGGATAATGCATTTATATATGATCTCTATTGGCTATAATCACAATAAGATATAATTACAAAACCACCCTTGCAGAATACTTTATGTGTTAAAATAATAGTGAGGTTTAGCATAGATATACGAATTTCAAAACACATTTCCAGATTACGTAATGTCATAGAAGGTGCACCTACAGGTCAAACATGTTGAGTGGTAATGGTGTTTTAATAGTAAAAGTTATCCGCAAGTGGTTGAGATAAGGGCAAAAAATCACTACGGAGGAGTGAATAGCTTCAGACAAACAAAACCTGAAGCTATGCTAAGTGATTTATTCACTCTTAATTCACTACCTTCAATGGTATCACTATTTTTTTCAAAAATTCAAAAGAACCATTACAATAATACTTCAATTAAACGCTCTGCTCGATTAAACTGGGGAATAATAGAATTGGAGCACAGCATCCAGGAATAACTAAAATAACACCAATATGAATTTCTGAAAATATGCATCAAATCAAAGGCTTTTATTAAATAAGGGCACATTTTCCCTGGATGTGAGAAGGACAGTGACTGATTTACGGACTCTTCTGGGCTGAATTATCCCTGTAGAGCCCCCCTTTTAAAACTAAGTATTTAATATCCCTCAAATAAACGCCTCGGATACCTTAAAAGGGATGAAATTATTGCAGAAGAAATATTTGCAAAATTCATTTTTGCACGATTTGGGGGCAAAATTGCAAAAATAAATTCTGCAAACGTCTGCCTAGCTAGGAATCGCAAAAATAAATTCTGAAAAATCTGTCAAATTTGATGAAATCTTTTGAGCAGCAACATATTTCCATAGTATAGTTCATCAATCATTGTCAAACACTTCATCCTATATTTCTACAGGCCTTAAAACTAGATAAAAAGAGAGTCAGGCTTACTGACCCTGGCTTACTGACCCTGGCAATCCAAATTTTATGAAAAATACCCTTTTTAATGAAAGACACTGATATATAGATATTCTATCAATGTGCCATGAAAAAGTACCTCATTCTCTCTTACAGCTCTATAAGAGGTTACAGCGATGTAAATTGGGCCCAAACAGTATTTAAGGTCTGTATCATTTATCAATCACATCCAGCTGGATTCGAATCATAATTTTTGTGTTACTACGAGATGTATATGTGTATCTCGAAGTATCTATAAAAGTGTTTCTGATATTGGCAACGACATTTTACTTGATCAACAAAATTTAATTTACTTGTTCTTTCAAACTTCATCATCAGTAATCTCTTTCTAAGAACGAGCGTTGAGTTTTTGTAATGAGTGTGACAGTGTTTTAATGTTGATGTAAATTGTTTTATCCAGTGAACGGTTGCGTCTGGAAAATAAAAATAATGTGTTAAAATAAAATGAAATTTAAGGTCTGTAAATGGATATGTCTATGAATGAATATTTTCACATAGTGGTAAAAGGTTGCATACATAGTGGTAAAACAAAAACAAAACTCGCTTCAATTTATTTGGTAATTTTCTAGAATCTCTTCAAACATTCTCAATTATTCTCATTTTTCATCCTGAAAAGAGTTTATCGACGATGTGTGATCGTCTACATCGTCTATTAAAATATTTCTCAATATTTCTCATCTTGTTTTGTTTTAAACATTATTTGAAAGTTGTAAGAAAGTTGTAAGAAAGCAGGAGTTTTTGAACAGGTGGTCTATATGACTATGTCATTCATTCATAACTTAAGGCATAGTCCTATTTATTAATTAATTATTATTGTAGTTGGCGTCTGTAATATTTCTTCGTAAGCAAGAGAAAATAATCAGGGGGTTAGATATATATTTAATATATATATATCGCCAGCAAAAGTTTTAATATTTGGATTTTCACTTTTATCTGTTTTTAGGACACTGTATATGTAGGGCTTTTTAATAAACAGTGAAGTTATTTTTTTTTATGGGATACCATCGCTTTATTTTCTAAAAAATTATTAATTTTGGTAGTTAGTCATCTTACCGCTTCACATCGGAATATACTATAAAATAAAAATGTAAAATTGCATGATTATCTTTGAATGAGCTGCTGCTAAATTGCAGACCCAGCATTGTTGCACGTCCACCCGCAGTGCCTGTGTATATCGCGACTGGTTT